>JASAOE010000038.1:0-50000 GCA_029964075.1 Patiria pectinifera
AGCAGTCGAAATAATGTGTCTTTTTTTTTATTGCCATTTCATTTTGATTACCAAGTCGTTTATAGACTTCAATCTCTTACTCTTTACTTTTTTTTATGGGGGGGGGGTTGACAATTCTTGAAACGGAACTAAAATGCACTTAAAAGAATAAGCTGGAATTTTGAAGAAATTAAAAAAAATAAACGACGAAGATAAAAAATAAATTCAGAGTACATCACTGGGCGTGTCTGATAAAAGTGGAATGGATATTCTCTCATTACACCTGTTTGTACATGAACTGTGGCTGCAATGGCATTTGTGCAGAAATGGCCATAGGCTGTTCAGAAAATTGTCCAGTTTGTTTTCTTGTTTTGGTTAATTTGTCATTGTGTGCATTGTAATGGCCAGTCATTCACAATACAATGGTTTTGTATTTCTGTGCATGTTTTATTTTGCTGGATTTGTCAGAATTTTAATTCTACTCGTCGAGTGTGGATGGAGAAATCTGTAAATAGTGTATGATGCAATGTCTGTTAGTGTTTGTTTGTATTTTATTTGGTTTTTGTTTGTCTGTTGGTTGGTCTCGGTGCTGAGAGTTCACTTTCAGTAATAGTTGGGGAATGTCATTAATCTTGCTGAGGTCACAAAAAAAAAATGTTTTCTGTAAAACAAACTGAAGTCTTGAGTCTTTTTTTTTTCCCTAAAATTATTTTAGTCATTTTGTTTGTATACAAAAGTTTGGTCATTTATGTTTTGTATACCCCTATTTCAAACCCTTCCCAGAAAATCAATATTCTCAAGTATAACATCGTTCAGGTGCGATTAGTTTTTTGTACGACCTTAGTGATTTTCATTCTTTATTTCTCACAGTAAATGGCATTCAAAGAGAAAAAAAAAAATTTAGAAAAACAATTTCTGGTTCTCATTCACTTAGAGTTTCTTTAGATCCAATTTTCAACTTTTTCAATCGATGAAATTGCCCCAATTTTAAAACTGCCAAAAAAAAAAAAAATTGCTGTTAAAATTTTATACCATTACATGTCACTATAATTATGCGTTCATGTTATATAATCGTTTTTCAGGAAACACGAATGTTATTTGCATGTATCTAGACAAAATTTTGTACTTCAGCATGTAAAGAAAAAAACCACCCAATTTTCTAAATCGTTGAAAATTATCCACTCCAAAAAGTATCACTGTATTACTTTCTGTTATGAGAAATGACAGATTTGAACAGACTAATGACAAAACTGTTTCTAACTTTGGAGTTAAGAAGAATACAATAAAATGAAACTTGTTTGGTAGCTGCAAACCCAACTTGCTGCTAATTTCCCCCTTAAAAAATAGTAATGCTAACTTACAATATCAAACCAAAAAAGGTAATACTTTTTTTGACTGCCACTTATCAATAGAGGGCGCTGTTGCTCAAAGTGAACTTCTCTGGTGAAGCTTTAGTGAAAATTTTGTGAAACTTTATTGTTCTCACTGCCATCACGTAGATCCTTAAGTTATGGAATGATTGTTTAAAAAAAATTGCATAGATAGGATGAAAGTAACTATAAAAAAAGTAAGCAAGACCCAAAACAATATGCAAATTTTTAAGTGTAATGAAACTTACAAACAAGTTAATAACTGAGATATGTTTATTCACTAGAAATGGTAGAAATTAGACAAAGGACGGTTTTATACTTTGTATACAGGGTCTTTGATTGGGAGTTCCTCTAAGATTAAGTATGTGTTCTTGTGTATTTGTTGCTCAGTACCGTTCGATTCAGCTTTGGGTTACTTCTGGACATAGTCCAACCCAGATCTTGTTTTAAACTCCTCCAGAACGCTGTCACCCCGCCCTGAAGTTCCTACTTCCAACGTCAGTTTCAAAGTCGTAGACGTTTACATGTATATTTATGATGAGAAAAAAAAATCAAGAATTTTATCCTTCAAAGGAAAAACTCTGCCCAGTCCCAAATCTGTGCTGTTTGACTTTTTGGATGAAAACAGCTGTTTTCAAACTCTGTGAAACAATCTAATACTTAAAAAAAATTCTGGTTGTTTTGAAGTCAACACAGGTTATCTGCAATGATCTGCAAATCCTGCAAAAAGTTGTTGTTTTTTTCTTGTGATAATTAGCTTTGGGCAAAATTTGTAACTTTTTGTGCCAATTGTGTCAAGCCTTTTGAAATTAGGAAAAAATAAATGTCTCGTGTTATTGTATTTTTGGTTGATAATAGTTTATTTTGGAAGGATTTGAACCCGAGGTGTTATTTTTTTTTTGGGGGGGGGGTCGTTTTTTTTTCATGTCTTTTGTTTTAATGTTCACAGGCATTAATTGTAAAAATCTTGTGGAATAACCATGACGACTGAGATTCATCATTACTTGACTTTTTTACAAAAGTTATTGTACCTCAAACAGCATCTCATGAAACATCATATTTCTCATAATGCTTAATTTTATGAAACAGATTAAAAGGTTTTTTTTGTGTAGAATATTGCAATGTATTTGTTAAATGTGGACACTCATGTGTGATTAATTGTAACGCTTAATTTTTTTTCTTCTTTTTTTTGTTTTTGTTTTGTTACTTGTACATATACTGTAAATATTGAACCGTGGCCAGAACCATTTTTGTAAGGGGACAGTTTTTTATTCACGGTGCAATGTGTATAATTTAAAATGACCTTTATTTTCCCAATTTTTGGCCTTTATTAAGGCAAATATTTTGTACTTAGGTAGCTGTGAAGTGCTGATACACTACGTGTATTTAATTTTTTTCTTCTTCCTTATTCCTGTTGCACCAACCCTGTCTAAAAAATAAAAAAAGCTGAGATATATTTTCAAAATAAATTGTGAATTTAACCCTTGTACAGAAATGGTCTGGCCCGGTTTTCGTGGCAAAAAGTACACAATAATAATTACGGAAAAGATTAACACTTTTATGAGTTTGTTCATCTGAACTGTGTACCATGTCAGAAATGAACGCCTTCGTCTCAAAAAAGTGTGTATTTATAAGTGAAAAATTACTTCTGACAATGATGTCTTTTTAAAACAAAATGTTATTTGACAACTGAGAAAGAGCTAGAAGTTATATTGCATTATTTCTGATACTAAGGAAACAATCTGGTGTGGAATGTGTGAATGTGAGTAAAACTTTGAAAATTGTGAGTATAAGACTGAGAGTTAAAAAATACTGAATTTCGTATTATTGTGTAAAAAAAAAGAGAATTTAAGAACGAGGCATTCATTTCTGGTATGGTTCCTTTGCAAAATTATTGTTGTATATAGTTTTTATGGAGCCTGTTAATTGATGGAGAACCCATTCTGAGCATTGATAATGTGGAAAACAATTAATAAAAGAAGGCAGATTGTAGCCACAAAATGGACACTAGCTTTCACTGATTTTGTTTGTTATGATTGGCTGTTCTGTCAAGTTATAGGAAGCACTCCCACCAAAAATTATAAAATGTTATTGTTTTCCGCGTTGTGCGCATGCAGTTTAATACATATTGATAACTTGAGAATATATTCATGCCTTCGTGTATTATTTAGGTAAAGAAATAGTTCCAACCTCCAAATTAACCATTCAAAGTCAAAACCTTTAATGAAGGGACTGGTAGCCAGTCTTAAAAAAGTTACGAGGAAACTTTTTAATGGCACGATTTGACCACGAGGGGGCGCTTTGTAGGAAAAGTTAATGGCGGCTGAGATTCATTTATTTGCTGTTTTTAATAAGTAACCTTGAACCTTTCTTCAATCGAAAAGAATCATTTTTGGTATTTGCAATGCAAGGCGACTGGTGGCTCCGCGGCTTTCCTAACAAATGCAAGGATCGCTACGATGCTTTTTCGAACTCGTCGCGCGCCTGGGAGATACCGAAAACGGAGTCGGGAACATCGCCGAAAATCGTCACTTTGACGGTGCAGCCGCTGGCCGACAACTCGGCGGTCAACCAGCACTGCGCGAGTCGGAGTCGTCATCTGAGTATGGCGTCTACGGAGAGCCTGCTGGCGCAACGACGAAGGAAATTATGCTTCAAGAACAAGACCCTTCAAAACAATACAAGTAGGCCTATGATGATTTTGTTCTAGGATAGGAAGGGAGGGACAACCTTTGTTTTTGAGAGGGCTACGCGGCGTAGATTTTTGGGCTGGGGGGGGGGGTCATATGGGGGCTATTGCCCCCACATTTTCCCAGTTGGGGTTGTGTGGGCTGGTCAGTGTTTTACTATTTTAGTGTTTTGAAGCCAAATAGGCTAGGCAAGGACCAAGCTTAGGTTAAAACTTAGGAGTTTGGCCTACATTTCTTTTCCTTAGGCTTTGGCTTTGGGTTTTTTTTTGGGGGGGGGATGTGATTAATTTGATGTAGGACAGTATACTTAGCAATAGCAGGTAGAATCATATTGATAGCATCTTTTGCCTGGTCTAACATTAATGCGCTAATCAATTGTTTCCCCCCCCCTTCACCCCCCGGCTGCCCCACCCAAGACGCAGGGATTGTCACTTTTGAAGTGACAAAATCCCCACCCCTCGGGCAAAATTTAAGTGACAATCCCCGACCATGCCCCAACATACATTCGTGGGGCGCACTAGTGATTGCCTTTAGTACTGTCTATAGTAGGCCTAAGCCAATGGGGGGGGGGTGGGGGGGGCATTTGATAGGCGCATAAGTCTAGCCTAGGTTCTAATTTTTGAACAATTCAAGGCTTGGTTCAAGACCACAAAAATAATATGGGTGGGGAGCCACATTAAGTATTTTATTTGAAAGTGACTAACAAACATTTGTCTGAAATTATGTCAACTGTTTTGTGATCTCCCCTTTATAGGGCCAGTAAGCATGTCTGGAGCAAGGGAGAGTTTGGAAATGCAAGATCTCACATGGACAAATTTCTTTGAAAAACACTTTTGCAGTAGGTAAGTGTGATTATTGTGTATACATCTTTTCGGGGGAGGGGGAATTGGGGGAGGGGTCACTTAAGGATGTTGGCTTGTTGCAATTTTTTATTTTGACTGAGACTTGATCTACACAAAAAGGTATAGTTGGTCGGTGCAATTTTTTAGCACAATTTTTATACAGCTATTTTTCATCTAGCATTTATTTTGCTTGATTTGTGTCTTTTACTTTTTGTCCGATACAATTAAGTTACACTCGTGAAAATTCTTGTCCTGTTGTTGTGAGTATGACGCTTTTTGGTAGATCACTTCGTCCTGTGTGGGTCCCCATATAAATTTTTAATGAGTTCTGTATTTAGCCTATGTTAATTGGAAAGCCAACTAGGGAAATCAATAATGCCATTCACCATTAACACACAGCTATGTGACAATTCCCTTTTTTTTTAAAAAGACTTTCCATAGAACTTGCTGTGTAGAGCTTCATTCATTACATTTTAGTCAAGATACATACAAGGTACACTTAGGTTCATCTACACGGGACACTATGGGGCACTGGTGTGCATATGTGGATTTACTATTGTATGATTGTATCTCGCATGAAGGGTTTTCTTTCAAAGTCATTTTCATATTACGGTGCACGATTCAATTGCATTGCTGAATGCATTTCCTACGATTGTTATATCGGCACAATCCGTTGTCTGACTAAAGATTGTCAGACCTGCCTTTTTCATCACGAACTGTATTGTTGATGGCATTTATAAAGAAAATTAGCAGCGTTACCATGGCGCAAAATGCATAACGCAGCAAATAATAAGTTGATTTATAATTGCCTGTCCTGAGGCAGAAGACTTTACAAAGAGAGTGTACGTGTTATGATTCTGAAAATATATATTTTTTCCAGAAGCCAGAAGTGAAGAATTTTGTGCCTTTTTAACCTTTCGATGGAAGTCTGTTTAATTGTTCCATGGTTTGAAAAGAAATGTCATAAGCTAAGCTGAAAAAAATTTATGGTTATGCCATAAAAAATGGAAAACAATTTTATTTTGTAACTTTTTCTTATGATTGTCAGCCGTTTATACTTACTTTGTTTACTTCTGGGTACCATTAATGGTATGCTGTATAATTAACGTTTTTATTGTTTAATTAAACAGTAAAACACACACCAAACTTTGCATGGGGAAGAAATTTCTATTTTCAAATACACTTTTTATGTTTCAAGGTTTTGGCCAAATGTGGCAATAACAAGTTTGAGTTTGGATTATTTACCGTAAACACATAATTTTTTCAGCCTAAGACTGCTAGTTTAATTTATACTTGCACCAATGCATCATTTATTTTGAATTCATTCACCTCATAAATTCCATTAATAACTTAAGGTTTTACCATGGAGCTATAAACCAGCTCCATGGTTTTAGGTAGGATTTTTCCTTTGGAATGTTAGGAGGTCAGTGACAGGTTAAGCCGGGGGAGTGTTAGTGGGTCACCTAGCAGGGAAGTCTTGCACTTCTAGTGCTTCAGCCTAAGCCGACTTGGAGTTGCCAATTTATCAGGATTGGCACTGCTGGTTTGCATCGGGTACAGTACGTGAGATTGCAGTAAATAGTTCCAAGAATGAAGACTTTGGTGGAGCTTAGGGAGACACTGCTCATGTCAGTGATATCCTTCTTTTTGTGATTCTTTGATGAGATTGTTGTTCCTCCATGGTCACAGCAGGACTGAATGATGCCTACACCAGGTAGACTATCTTCAGTTTTTCATTGTCTTGATTTGCAAGTCATCATGGGAACAAATTAAATATTTTCATTGGATTTAGAAAAAATCTTATTCTGTTAAGTGATCAAATAGGAAATGTAATCATTTAAATTATGTCAGTGAAAGGCAAAAACCAAATATTGAAATTTAATTATTGGAATTTTTTGATGCTTCAAGTTGAAAAAAAAAAATATGTAAGTCTTGATGTGGATGTAATTCTGATTTAATTTTTAAAGATCCAGTTAATTAATTATTTCTATGGTTTTATCCTGGTATTCTGTGTGTTTTGGACGGGCAGTTTTTGATTTGGATACATGAATTTTGTCATTTATCTGCAAAGTATTCCAATGCGTACTGAACATCTTTGCAGCATCAGCTCTGCAAAGCATGGTGAATACTAGCATGTGGTACTTTCACTGACCTGTCCCAGTTTTTATTCCACTCTCAATATCTCATTATAACACCAAAGCACCAAGGCCGTTTTAATACACGTCAAATCTGTGAAGCCTTTTGATAGCACCCATGTATACCCCTAAATACCTTGGAGGGGTAATGAATAGGCCCCATCCACATGGGTGCTGGCATACTTTCAATGCCCTCATAAATAACTAAAGGGGGTTGAATTCGCCCTCATCAGTGGGTGGATTTCATAGGCTTACGGATGGGTTAAGTTGATTGTATATTGAAGTGTGTTGGTGCATAAATATACGGTGCTGCCTGTTTAGTCCTGAAAACTTCAGCAGCAAGTTATTTTTGTGAGTATATACTGGCAGGGCGGTGTTGGTTGTGGCATTTTCAGGTAAATGTGGAGCCAGACATTTTAAAATTCTTATTCAAATTATCTGTAGCCAAAAATATTCCTTCTTCGATTACTTCTACATCATGGTTTGCCTCAAACTTAGATTGTTCAAGTTTATAATAGGAATTTTTACTAATATGCGGCCAAACTTTTTGACTTCACCAATGCATCTTTGTTCAACTGAAACTCACTTTGTTCAAACTTTATGAATGGATTTTTTTCGAGCAGTGTCATTGAACAGCCCAATGATTTGAACAAATCACCAATTCAAACATTGAATTGGTTAAGTAGCTTTGCGATACTCTACTTAACCTTATACAAATACTCGTGTATAAATAAACTGGAAGGATCGATTGTCTAGGCCAAAATGCCGAGTTCAAACCTGTTATTCAACGACGTAAATTACTAAATCCAATGTAAACTACCTGTATACGGACTGTGAGGCAATAGTTTGTAAAAATTACTTTGACATAAAAATTGCAGATTTAAAGTTCCATCCACCCTTCTGTTCTGTGTAAAACCAGAGGCTGATTTGACTGATCGTTTGTTGACTGATGGATTAGGGCCAGATTTGCCGGCATTGTGACCCCAAGGAGAAGCATGTACTAACCCAGAAATCCCAATCTGTTGGCAGAAGGATTTTCCTTTCAAGCTGAAGCAGGCAGCGTTGGGACTTACGCATAGTAGCAACTAGTGGGATATTATATGTTGAGCAGTGGATCAAGCAAACTACAGCACTGGATGACTGGACAGATTTGAGGTTGTAGTTTGATCAACATTTTACCTGCTTGTTGACGGTGTGATGAAAGTCAAAGCTTCTTGAACTTGGATGAGGCATCTTTAAGACAACATAAAGTGTGAACTTCAAGAATAAACACCATGTGTTTCAAAGTTCTGAAACTCGGGAACTGCGTTTAATTTGCCTCAACCTCAACATGTGAGGAGTTAACTTCTCTTGGAAACATCTTGGCTGCTTTTTTTCCGGGCGGATGGATCTGTCGCCTGATAATAATGATCCAGCTATGTTGTTCTCAACCTGCAGACGTCTCATGCAGTTTTCTTTTCATAAACTTTCAACTTTGACGTGTTGGGAGCAAAGATGTGAGCAGTATATACTCCAAGATATTTTGAACGTTCATCTAGCAATTTCTGTATTCAATGTCACTTCCTGAACCTCTACTGAAGAAAAAAATATATGGTATAGTTCATCCAGTAGTGACTAATACATGTATGTTGTCAAACTATACTTTGGTGCAAATCGCCTCGCGTGTCGCTCGCGATGAAATCGGAGAAGGCAACGCCGGGGATGCACTTCCGCGGTTTCGCCGTCAAGATCGGAGAGAAGGAGATCTCGATCCAGCGTAACCTGACTCCCCTGCTGGAGGCCCGTGAGCCAAGGGGAGGGGTCACGACCAAGCCCCGCCTCCGATACACCAACCACTCCCACGGAGCCCCGGCCACGCCCATGGGATATCCCAAAGCGGCCATGTTTGTCGAGTGGGCAAGCAAGAGGTATGTTATTGTCTTTCAATATCCTGTTTGAATCTTATTAATTTGTGGGATTAAATTGGGAAGAGGCAGTTGTGTGAAATCAGCAGAGATGTCAATTCACTCTGACCACTAATGGGCAAATTTTCTTCCTGGCTGTTGAAGTCAGTAAAGTATAGTGCAGAAAAATGCAGTAGGCCTGCACATACTGTCTTAAAGATGTACTGTAGGTGCTCTCCAACAAATTCAGATTTTTTTCTTCTTGAGAAAATAATTCAAAGTTTGTAAGGTAATCGTTCTGAAACTAAAATAATGTGGGCCAATTTTGTTTCAGCCGAAGTCTCATTCACAAATGAGTTTGTTTTTAGTTTGTTTCAATTTCCATTCATACAAAAAGTTGATACACTAAATGATAAAATATACAAAATAGTTATACAAATGTTGTATCAAGGATAGAATAACACAAAATACATACTTTGTATGAATGGGGTGACATCCAAGAGAAGGACACAGCCTTCTGTAGAGGAGCACTCAAGAATAACTAAAGGTATTGCAAGAAGTTTGAAACTCGAAAAATTTCATGGACAGTAGTACATCTTTAAAAGCTAGTATTAACAAGATATTTAAATCATCCATGAGATATGCAAATCTTCTGTAAGATATTAAATCATCCATACATTTCCCAGGATACCAAGTCACTGAACAAGCGAAAGGTGAGGATGAATTTACAGATGTGATGCTTGCGTATCTACATCTATCGTGTCATTGGGCACGTCCCTTGTATTAAATAAAGTAAAAACCACCTGCTACATGGAAGTTGGTCATCATTCTTTCTTCCTCATCCTCAAAAAAGGAAAAAAAAAAAAGTCTCCATACAGACTCTGGTCAATCGATATTCTGGTAAATAGCCAGCCATGTTATTAATAATCACACTATTCACAGCTCGGCTTTTGTGCTATTTTTGGGTGTTGAGTTCAGATCCGTTGGACATTTCAGCTTTTAATTCCGTTTTGAATGGTGTAGCGACGCTGAATGTTCTGTTCCTACTGTGTCGCTTCAGGCTGAGTAGAATTGAGTTCCGTCTCCTGTTTGATTGTGATCGTCCAAACAATAATTTTCGCCATTCTGAGAACTGGAATATTGTAAACGTTGGTTGTGTTGCTCATAATAAGGCCCGCTGTGGTGGACTTACGAGCTTGTTACTTGAGAGAGAAAAGCCGGCAAAACTTCCAAGAATGTTGAGACGATTCTTAGCACAACTCCAGAAATTGCTGTTGTAGATTATTTGGATCGAGGCAAAATTGTATACCTGTCTTCTGCCAGTTTAGCTTTTGTCATTCGGCTAAAGGTAAATGAACTTAAAGCATGTAAAACATAGTGCGTTCTTGGGATTGGACCACTTTATCTCATGATGAGGCGTTGCCATACCGACTATCATATGGATCCCATCTACAATGCGTTAGGCAGTTCCTTTATGGATCCATACCCTTTCGCATCACTGCATGATCATATGCGACGATACTCCAGCTATACCCGCGGTATCTCCTACCCACCCAACAAACTGCTCAGGCCATTCAGCAGGCACTGCCGTGCTGTCAGCCCGTGCTCCACGGTGAACGAAGACGACGTCCTGGACATCAGTGTCAAAGGTCACACCTGTAACATCCAAGAGAAAGACTTGAGAACAAGGTATGCTACAATTTCTCGCCGATTTTCTCTAGTACTGAGGGCCGTCAAGTTGGTGAAGTGGCCGTTAGTTTCCCCTCCTTCCTTGCACGCCGGGTTCGAATCCATCCCAAACATGGATGGGTTTTCAGCCCCTACTTGATTTTTGTGGGTTTCTGTGGAATATCACTTCAGTCCACCTTCCCCCCCCCCCTAAAATTTTTCCATCATCTGCCCTCTGGGTATATTATAGGCTCCTGAGCTGCAGTTTTTATTATTTCATTACTAGGAAGAAATAAAATGACAAATATAGCAGGAAGAAAAAATAATATAATTGTTAAACAAGTCAATTGGAGAAAGAATGTGTGCCCTAGGTCATCATTCTTTCCAGTCACGTATCTTGCATCTAAATTATTCCAAAATATGGGACGTACGGTATGTCTCCCTGGAAAAACAAATGAAAAGCTTTGGTAATGAGGCTCTCGTTCCTTTGATAATAAAGGGCCGTTACTTGTTGCCTTGGTAAAGATCCCGGGGTCAGATTCCTGAAAGGACTTCTATTGTCCAAGCCTTTTCAAGCCCTGTCCATTTGAAGTGTTTGCACCATTGATTAAACTGAAGTGCTAATAGTTTATCTCGACTCTTGATCTACGGAATATTGATTCAAACAGTCGGGTCCATCACACTCCGCAAAAACAAAATCCATTGGCCTTTTTTCTACATGAGAATGGAAGAGTCCATATATTGAAAAACTAGAATCCATAACGACTTGAAGGAACTTAGTGCACAAAACCAAGTAGCTGTGTACATGAAATGATATTTCCAATTATGTCACTTGAAGGGGACAAGAGAAACGGTTGACTTCTGAAGATCAAGTTTGAGAGGTTCCATTATTGGAGACGAGCAGGGGTGATTTGCCCCATTTCGCTTCAAGATAAAACCGAGATGGCCTTTTGTGTGGCGCATATTTACGTCAACTCCATGAGATAACTTGTAATATATGACTTTGGAGTATTTCTTTTTAATGAATGGATGCATGCCATTACAAAAATTGCAGTCAAAGGAAGCAGCCAGCATTCAAATAGAGGTCAGGCATGGCCAGGGGTTGGATTTTGTCAATTCCCGTCAGTGTTGGGGATGAGCCGGCTTCAGATGTTGTTGGGATCTGTGGATGACATGCCAGACAGGAGAACCCACGGGGACTTAAAGGTCCAGGGATTCGGTGCCAACGGCAAGAACGGCTCCAGCCTGAATCTGCCCAAGATCAATTCCAATTGGGTGCTGTTTGATGCCATGATGCTTAAACGCCAACAACACAGTAAATGGTAAGTCATCAGTACCAGTTGCGAGGTCTGGATCGTGGGTCCTCCTAGGGGACGGGGCTGGCTTCCTCTGTGAAATACATGTGTGTTGGAAAAAATTCATTTTAATTTCCATAACCCTCTAATGAAATTTGTTTACAGATTGTGGATGACAATCGATGAAAGCAATACACAATTGTACAGCTGATAACTGTCCCATTCCAAATGCCTGCGTGATTATTGATTTGGTTCCTGAGTTTGACTCAAAACTAAAGCCGTGATGCCCCGCCAAACAAACAGTCTCCGAACTCTATTGTTGTAAGTCTCGATCTGTCTGGTGGTGGTGCCTTTTTAATACGTGGTTCGGTTTGTTAAAAAATCTCGGAGCAGACGCCACTTCAACTCTCATCAATGTTGCAACAAGTGATTTTCAAGGAAATCTTCAGGATGGACGCTGTGTAAAAAGGAACAAAGTTTCCAGCTCTGTTGTTAAATTTGAGAGACTGTTTGTAGCTCAACCAATTTTAAAGTTAAAAATGTAGACAACTGGACCAGTGTATGAAGTCAGAGCAATGTCAAGTTGGATGTCTGTTTGAGCAGATGTTCCATTTTCGATTGGGACACATTTTAATCTCAATTGGCCATGGTGATTAAGTCGAAGAAGTTTCGAACCCTGGGATCCTGTCTAGATCATTTCGCAAGGTAAGTTCAAATTTTGTACTTAATTTCTTCTGGCCAGTGAACCACCAATTTCCAAATGCGGTCAAACATTGGCTAACCAGTTCGCGCCGGGATTATGTTGACATTGACCGGACCCAGGCGTGGGATTGTTTTACACAAACCTCGATGCCAGACGGGTTCAGGCCATCATCTGCGGGTAGCACACCCTGATATTTCCAGCCTCGCTCGCTGTGAGCGGATCACTGACAGATATTTCTGGCCTCGCTTGTTGCGTGTTTATCTGTCATCCATTCCAAATACTTGAAAACCTTTGCGTGTATACACGTCATCTGACATGAACTGGTTAATAAGTACAGAGATATCAGTGGAAAGTGATTATTTTTGTTTCTGCTATTGCAAACTAAACTTCCAGTAGGCCTAAAACCTTTTGGAATTGCTCGTCCATGGTCATACTTAAAGAGAAAAGAAAAGAAAAATTTAATAGGTAACAGGACTGTGTGGGAAATTGTTAATTGGAACAGCTGTGGTAAATTACAATTTGACCATGGAGAAAGGAGCAGGCTTGAAGCTGAGAAAGTCTTTTGTTATGTTTCAAGCCATCTCCTGATGATTCTTCTGAAAGTGTGATGCCATGATGATGCACTGTACAGGACTGCTCATAGGGTATCCCTAGGCCTAACCACAAGCCTGTCCTTGTTGTGTGGTAGATTGCCAATCAAGTAATCAGTCATTTAGCACCCAATTAAGTAATAATTGGCAGGTGGTGATAAGGATCCCATTGATGTATGGTAATACTTGTAATGAGACAGGTGTATTTTAGGATTGGACTGAGCCCAGGAAGAAGTCTGGCCAGGACTGCCTTGTGGGGAAGTTTTCTGTTATTTTGCTTGGAAACTTTTTGACTTGGTGGAGAATTTAAAGTCTCCACACTATGATTTTTGGTCCCCAAAAATTGCCAGGTGGTCCTCACAACTTTTGGAACAAAATAAAAGGATTACATTTGTACATCAAATATATGAAAATTTCCGTTAATTTTAGGGGATTACAGATTGATTTCATCCTGAGGTATTTTGTGTTTTACTTCATTAATTAACATCAGGCTCCTGGGTTTAATTTAAAAGATTTGCTCAAATCTTGTTTCAAATGTTTTGAAATAACTTTGCTATGCAGTACATGCTATGGTTTACCAGTCACCACTTACAAAACTTGGCGGATTCAAAGCAAATGTTTCACAAGTGACTTTAGAATATGACTGAACCGATGCACGAAAATATTGCTTCAATCCTTCAATCTACAAGTCTACAAACCACTTAATGCTTTATACAAATCATATGCACAATGTACAAAACGTTGAAAAATGTAGCCTTTTCACTAAGATGTCAATAGCGTGCCATTCTCATTTGTTATCACAAGCATTAGCGTTAACCCGGAGAGAAAAAAAAAAAACTCCCTTAGGCCATTCCAAAACAATAAGACTTATGGATTATTTGCGCAGAGGATGAAACGGCCTGATGTTTGCACAAGATTTACTTAAAGCCCATCTCCAGAACTGGCAAGGAATTGTTCTGTAGTTGCTTTTGCTAATGCCTCTTCAAATAGACACACAGCGCCGGTCGTGTATCTTATGAAAAGGGATACAAGGCGTTGACAACCCGAGGCAAATATCGCAGGATGGTGCTACCGGAGAGAGAGAATGGACGAAGCCTTACGTACAGCTGCTCGAGGTGCATGCATACAGAGCAAATCACCATGTGCTTTTCATAGCATATGCTAGCTAAATTGCAGAACAGGCAGAGTTTCCAATCGAGTCATTATTGTGATTAGGTTCACGCATATCTCCGGTAGTCCAAAGTAATACTCGCTAAGTGACTGAATCAACAACATCAAGTGGGCATTTTTTTTAAACGACTATCTGCCCTGCAAATCATGCGCACATAGTCTGTCTTTTTGCAGTTCGAATCATATACGGTTGGAAATTTTGTAGTGAAAAAACATTATGAGGGGAAATTACCTGGTTGTTCGCGGCCGTGAGAGTTGGAAGTTTTGAATGATGATGGATTCTGATGGCGACGTGTGTCCCTATGCTGGACTAGTACTGCAACTGAGGAGGGATCCGTTCTTTGGCCGGGTGCCATTGCGGTAGGTAGAAAAATGGGTCAGTGTTTAATTTGGTCAAATCTGCTTAAAATACAGAAGGCCCTTGTGTACTACTACTGCACATTAATTTTGGCATTAAGTTTTTGCTGTACATTCTGCGTGTGTCATTCATGATGTGAATGAGTCTGTACTTGAGCATCTCGAATGGTAGGATCTCGTAACTTCAGAAGTGCACTTGTCTGTCGATCTACAATGTAATTTCAACCCATGGGGAACGGTACTTCACCGTATAACATTGTGTTTATTCACAGTTTTAGGCAACACTGGGAGTAATAAGCAGGGCGGTTTGGGGCGGTACAGTGACTAATGGTTTAATGTGCAGTTTCTAGGTTGTTGATTTCTGAAGCATGTGTCATTATTTACTTACTTGTAGCTCATAGGCAAAATAACATTTTAAAAGCCTATAATATTTCTTGCTTAAAATAATCTATAAAAAAATTACTTTTGAGAGCTTTTTTTTTGGGGTCAAATCTGTATCCACTTGTTCCGTTTGTCTAAAAGTCATTGCTTTGGGCATCAAACAGATAACACAACAGAAGTCCCTTTCTCCAAGTTGCAGCCGAAACTTTTTGGTGTGTTTCATGGTTTGGGGGTGTTATTTACTTTTTGGCGCACTTGAAACGTCCGTCCGTAAACTTCAATTTAGAGTATTCAATTTCTGTTGGCCTGTTTAGGGTCATTAGAGCTGGGTAAATATTTGCCAGTGAGATGCAAAGGGGTAAAAAGGCCATGCCTGTAAGTTTAGCCTGAATTCCAAGCTTGCGAATGGCATTGAACCTGTTTATATTGAGCCCTTTTGAGTACCGTAACGCGATTCCTCGTGTTTTGTAAACTGATTTTTATTTGTCATAAAATACGGTAGGGGTGATTGTAGCCTAGTGTCCATAGTTGTATAAAATGCGTGGCCGGTGTAGCTCAGTCAGCATTCAGCATCATGTACATCACAAGTTTAAGTCGATGGTATTTTCAGCATGCTCTACCTAGGAAGAATGCCTTACCGCCTATCCATTGGTGAGTTGAATTGCTAAGAGTTCTTCATTTTATTGCGTGCCACTGTAGACGATCCTTGAGCTTAGTTTTGAAAACAAGAAAAATCAATGACGAAACTTTATGGATAGGCCTAATTCAAGAATCCTGATTTATCCCATAATTTACCGCTGACTTTTTAAATTTAATTAAGGAACAAAAAGGCAAAGATATGTTTTGATTTTTGATTAATGGATGTGTGTTTCCTACCATTTATCATTATTTTTTTCCATAAAAAAGAAAATTGCATATATTTTTAGTAATTTTCATGAAGTGAAAAAAAGGAATATTTATTAGAAAGTTCAGTTGCAAACATGTAAATTTACATTTGATTTTACCCTAAAAAAATGATTTATTGTGATCACACAATCAGTCAAACTTCTCAGAGTAAAATTCATGATTTACTAGCTTTATGTTTTTGTTTTTGCTAGCTTTATGTTTTTGTTTTTTCTTTTTGTTTGAAGGGGTATCTCATGTGAAGAAACAATGGCAGATCATTTGTCATTAATTCACTTATATGATTTCATACTTCTTATTTCAGTGCTTACTTGCCACTTCTTAACAAAATAATTTTTATTTCAACCCACTCCCCTCTTCAAAAAAGCAAGCATTAAATCTTGTAGAAATTCCTGTTCTGTTTTGATACAGGAAACAGAACCTACACGCACTTTGTACTTCATAGCATTGATACAGTGCACACAGTAAAGACACTGTATTACCCAAATACCTATATCCCCTCCCAATTACCAACACCCCTCTGCGCCAAGTGGAGCGACCCAATCAATTATGCAGGTGCATTGATCCCTGCCCTAGCTAGCTTGTGTGTGATGCAGGCATGGTGGGGCTTTCACCGTGTGTGTATGCATGGGCATTACACAGGCCTGAATTACATATGCCAGGCTAGACTGCCTTGCCCTGTGTGTACAATTGTGTAGGCCTGGCTTGTTATCTTCCATGCAGGGCTAGTAGGCCTGTACGTAGTGTAGGGCATAGTGCACAGCTAGTTCCCGCCATTAATGCTCACATGTCTTTGCGTCAGTAGTGCTTATCCATGTGTCTGGCTGTGCTCTTTTGTAACCAATTCAGTCTGGTTTGGCTGATGTTTAAGCCCATACTTATTTTATATCCTGCACCAAATTTTGCAGGGATGTTTTGAATCGGACTTGAGTGTGGAACTGCTAATATTCAGGATTTTGAAGGAGATATTTTGTTTGGGCGTTGGTTTTCAGAAGTACACCCAATGTATTGTTAATGTTTCCCTGTGTAAGGCACAGTGCATACAGGACTCTGCTGTTGAATTAAGCCGGAATAAACAATGCATATGGCCTGGTAGACATTCGCGAAAGACTGGTTGCAGTATTGACACAATCAGCCTGTAGACTTCAAAATCCTCCACTTTAGTGTTTTGAACTTAAGCTGCGCCTTTGGCGGAATCGCGGTCATCATGCGGGGTTCGGACAAGAAGACGCGCGCCGATAATTTCAGTGAGGAGGACAAAGGCTTGCTGTTGTCACTGATCGCGGACCACGTGGCTGTCCTAGAATGCCGTAAGACGGATCACAAGAACAACTCGGCCAAGTACAAGGCTTGGGCGTCCATCTCCAAGAAGTTCCACCGTCAGGCTTCGCACCCACGAAACTTCACCCAAATGAAGGTACACATGTTGGTTATTTATGCGTGGGACAGGCAAAGTTTTGGACCAATCTTCTGGATGGGCTAAAAATATTGTATGTTCATGTAGGAAATTATTCAAGAGAGTGTTAAGAAATTGGCAAATAAGGGGGATTTTAAGGAAATATAATTTTCAAAGTGTGAATTATTCAACATAAAAACCAAACAGGGTTGGGAGTTTATGTGAAAATACTCACACAAAGGGAACAGTGGTACCCTACATTTCTGTCTTACCCAACAAGGGAAATTCTAAAGAAGGGGGGTAATCGGAGAACAATGCAAGCACACCACGAACGCCAAATTTTAGGTTGTGTGTTTGGACAAGTGTACGTGTACATCATAGACAATTTCACAAATTCCGCCATTTATTTGGTAACGTAGTAATCTCATGAGGCATTACAATAGAAATATGCTTATCTCGAGCATGATGGTGTGTGATTCTATTGTTATACCCCCCCCCCCATTTGTTGTGACCACAAAGATGGTGTAATACGTGTATGTGACACGGTCTATGTACTAGCTCCATAGCAATTTCCTTAGAAAAAAGTTTGAATGCAGTGTTTTCCTTCTTGATTTATAATTAATATTGATTTATGATGTAACTTTACATTTTCTTATCATATTTTTAAAAATTGTATTTTGGAACGCAATTATTGTCAATTCTTGCTCCTGACAGCAAAAAGCAACGAGGAAAAAATCATAAGTAATCATAAATAGTTTATAAGCTTTAAAAAATAGCAACTTTTTCCAAATCTTACAATTTGAAAATTTCCCCTTTCATCAAGGATTTGTATCGTCGCCTCAAGCTGAAAGCCAAGAAGGAAGTGGGTCTGTGGCTGAAGGCCTGCGCCGAGTCCGGCACCGGTAAACCCCTGCCTAGCTCCCAGGCAGTCCAGCCCGACGATACCAGCTTCTGGGTTTACGACCTGATCAAACCGTACAAAGAAGAACTGAATCCCGAGGACGAGGAACAGGAAAGACTCTTAGCAGAGGCCATCAAAGAAAGGTCAGGCTTAGCAGGTTTTATCTCGATAAGCAAAACAGCAGCTGGAGACCAGCTACAAGCAATGCATATTGCATCCATCTCGGCTGGTTATCTGTATCTGAAGTTTCCCCGCTTAGCAATTAATGTTCTTTGACGAAAAGTTTAATAATTTTCTCATATTTTGTAATTTTTTTCAACAGGGATCTGAGTGATTCTTTCCCGAAGACTGATGAAGATGACGGCGTTGACGAGGATCACGATAATGACATAGTTGTTGAACCTCCTTTGGATCCTGAGGTGGAGGATGGTGAAGACATAGACGAGGAAGCTGAAGACAGTCCCGACGTCAGGGTCAAGGAGGAGCCAGACTTTGACTACATCCCTCCCGTGGTCATCAAAGCAGCCGCCGAGACACCCAGCGAGGTGCTGGAGGTCACGCCTAAGCCCCGCCCGGAACGCAGCTGCGTCAAGACAGCTAGCCGGCACCGCTGGAGCCCTCCAACTGCACCCAGCACCTACACCGATCCTCGCCGTGGTCAAAAGCGCAGCCACCTGTGGGATCCGGTTGCCAAGCGGCGTCGCGTAGTGCCTGCATCGGAGCCGCGACGAAGCAGCAACGGCATCCCACCAAGGCAGTCGAGGTACAGCAGCGTCTTTAACCGTCGCAGTCCCTGGGGCAACACCAGCAGCATCTTCAGCCGTGAGCCGGCATCGATGTCCAACAGGCACCAGGACCCTAAGGAAGACTGCATCGAGGGGATGTCTGCCTACGAAGAAGCCATGTTCCAGCTTGCCCAGGCCGAGCACAAGGCTAAGATGCTGGTGCTGCAGACCCAGAGGAGGGCGGAGACTGCTAAAGAGGAGGCGTACAAGATGATTTGGCAGAACTCTCAGCTGCAGCGGGATCTACTGCAGTTGCAGTATGAGAACGTGCTGTAGCATCTTTACACCGAGCCTAGCTTGCCGCAATAGACTGATCCACTGAGCCCGACCTGTGATTTTTTTTACCAATCACAACCATTATGTCCAACATGCGTGGACAATCGTTGGACAGTGAATGCGCAATGACGCATCCAGCTAGAACTTGTAGTTTGGCATTGGACAGGCACATAATTATTACCCAAGTGTGCAGAGCTTTATACCTATTGCATTCACCTTTTCTCATTTACACTACTGAATTATGTACAAGTTCATTGAAACTTCCTTCTAGAACTGTTATCAACCTTTTTTCCAGCTTTCACTCGGGAGGTTACACACTGAGTATACAGTGTTTAAACGTCGGTGTAGGGCAAAACCTAATTTGATTTATATCACCCGACGCAAAATTCCATCTAGAACTGTTATCAACCTTGTTTTGCATTATCATCATTTCAGTCCTCTCTCAATATTTGGAGCCCATTTTTTTGGGTGCATATTAAATCATGATGCTCAGAAATTGATACTACGGTGTATTTCCAGAAAGTTTGGGGATTTAGATGGCAAAGGGTTGTACTTTTTTTTTTTTTTAGATTTAATGCAAAATTACAACAAAACAAAATTACAAAAAAGACCATTTTTTTTCATGACTAATTATAAATAACGGGCATTAAAATGGTAAGCATTCTCTTTGACAACAGTTTCTTAATGAACAAATATAATTCATAGTCTGACATCTCATTTAGTTTATTTTGTTCATAAAAAAAAGGAACAATGTGCTGATACGCGAGAATCGTATTTGCTGCACTCAAGCTGCTGTTTTCCTGTTAAAAACCAAGGAACAATTTGTTTTTAAATTGTGGTTTAATCTGCTTCTGTTGCAAACTTTTTTTGTTGAGTGTTATATTCTGTAATATTTTTCATCCTTCATTTCACAGTAGTTATCTTCACATGTCCAAAGTTGTGTTATCAATATGTTCTGTTTAATAAAAAAGTGACATGATACGGAAAAAAAAGATAATTTCTGAGTAGGCTACATTTTAAAATTTTTTGTAAATACATGTATTAATGCAAACTGTCTTTATACAGTTAATTTTTTACAGACAGTTGCTGTTTCACACTCAGTAGGATGGATTGAATAATGCCACAGAACTTGTTCATGCATATTCATAACCCCTCTGTACATCATGCATATTCATGAGAGCCCTTGTGTAAACCACATGACCAGAGCATGTACATGTGTGCTGTACATGTTCACATACAATGCATTACTTTTCACTGGCTTGTCATGGGATTATAGACTGGTCCCTTTATTCATAGTGAACAGAAGCCAACACCTATGCACCACCTGTACACAGCTTGTGACCAGACATTCGCTGTACATGTACCGTAGCTGGGCTTTCAGAAGAGTTGTTTTTGTCAAAAGTGTTAGCCTTTGTATTTTTCCACTTTTAAATCTTTTGAGACTGAGAGGGTATGTCATGCATATTTCATGTTGGGTGTACGAACTGAAGCAATAGATGAGTAGCTAGGGGCCTATGCGTGTAGTCAGGTAGTGTTTTTGTTTGCATCAGCTTTATGACATGCAAAAGTAAGTCACAAAATATAACACTTAAAATAACCAAACGATTAGAAAAAAAGTTTGCATTATAAGATTTCATAGCTGCAACTACTTGTCATCCGATGCAGATGATTAATGCAGGGGTGTGAAATCTCAGCTTTAAAGCTGATTTCAGCTATTTTTTGGTTTTGGATTCAGCTTTTTTTATTTCAGATGTTTTCAGCTATTTTCATCAGTGGTCACTCACACCCCTGTTAATGACAGATTATATATCTCTGCTGGACCAGAATTGGAATTAGTTGAGCTTTTGAGAAAAAAAAACACCATTGCCCATATCTGTCCTTCAATGATTCATAGCTGTCCTTATTACATGATAGCCTTTCATACTGAGACCTCGTTCAGAACCCTGCTCCACATCAATTAGATCGTCGCATCATCAACCAAGCAAGCCAGCCCATAAATGGACTAATGGGTAATTGCAAAATTAACGACTAGTTCAGAGTGCACAGCGTTATTGTGCTTAATTCGGGGCAAACACAACCGAGTTATTATTTGTTCAATGAGATTCTGGGTCCTACTAGAAAAGCCATAGAAATGAAACAGCAGCTTTTTTTTTTACAGTATGTACCTTATGTTTTTTTTGTTAGTAAAATGAGCGGAGGAGCATACTGTGTTAACACCCCCCTCCCCCATGCATTGAATAATTGACAGACAGTGAGCTCAGAGTGCAGTGAAGTGTCACACTCTGGTCAGGCCACAGAAAATGGATACCCTTGAGGTCGGGGGTAACAACACCCAGCATTATTCACTTGTGCATTGTATTATAAAGAACAGGCAGCAAGACATTATATTGCCATGTAAGCAGTTAGACATTGCTTAAACTGGAACGGAATGGGTGCCGTAAATCGCTGGTGAATTGCGGACCGCGTTTTCATTGTTGGAGGACTTGTAATCCTGAGTCGGTTCGAAAGGCTCGGGTGTTCACCGTTGTATTGTTTTTCACCATGGTGAGAACATGTGTGTGTCAGACACGATCTGCGACTGGTGAAACGGCACTTGAGACACCAGGTATTGATTTTGTGCAGTGTCAGTGCAGGGAGCTCTCATGCTGTTCCTGGCTGTGGTAGTGTATCGAGCAAAGAGATGTTGCTACAATAATTCCTAAATGTGAATGTTGGTTTCCTCTGGAGCTACGTTACAACGCAGATGGGCCGGCACATTATGTACCTTGCTCTATGATGTTCATCATGTATGTCAACAGGGTTATTAGAATGTCTCCATATAAATGTTAAATGATGTATTAAGTGCAATGGTTTCTTCTGAAGCTGCGTCATTCGTAGATGATTTGAAAGTTGAGCTAAGAAAATTGACTGGAGCAGGATTTGAATCTGCGACCTCCGGATTGCCGTTCCGGTGTTCTACCAACTGAGCATGGGCACATGTTGTAAACTGTACGAGCTGCAGAAAGTATGCATTATTTGCTAAGGGGTGGTTTGTACTATGGAGTAAGAATTTAGATGGATTCTTCTGTGATTTTACAAGATGCTACTTCTGTTTGAGTCTCAAAAAGCTTGAAATGTTAAATTATGAACAACAAATCTGCTAGGATCACAGAATAAACAACACAGGAACTTCGAAGCAACTTGTTTTTGACATTTGAGAAGAACACATCCATGATGACTGAAATCTTTGCAAGGAGGATGATATTTTGTGGAGCGTTGATTGCTTCGTCAGTATGACTCTTAAGTTGCCCATGATCAAGCAACAGTGGTGTCTAGAAGCCATCGACAGTCAGTACAAGGAGTCATTACACCGAGACCGACAGAAACATAAGAAGAGGTAGGTTTGTGGTCAATTTGGAACCCTTAATTGTTATTGCTGAAATATTTCTTTGAATTTTGGAGCACATGTTTCACTCGATCCAGCAAAATAAGACTTAAAGACGTAAGTTTCTGAAATGCATCAGAGTTACGGTTTATAAAAAGCTGAATTGTACATGTAATTACAAATTTTTTAAGGAACTTTTGAAAAAAATTGCTAGCATACTCACGAAAATGTGTATTCCTCCATGAGAAAAGTAAAGAAATGTGACATGCATGTTGCCAACAAAATTAGTGTCAGGATTGTTTTTAATGTTGTTGACGAAATTGATGATGATTTTTATGATGCCAAAGGTACATGTAGACCTGTCACAATTTGTTTTAAATTATTATTTTTAATTTTTATATTTGACCATGTACATATTTAGAATTTTTGTTGGCATGGTAAAAATAAAATTTTAACAAGGAGAGATCTGACAAATGAATGGTAAAGTTTCAACCTCAACTGTGTGAATATTAACAGTCATAATCCCGTAAAGTATGCAGCGTGCACTTTGTTCCCATGGTGATGTTAAATAACCATTATCATGGGTTTGTCTTGCGATAAGCACTCACTTATCAATAGGCAGTATTGAAATCACACCGAGGTTTGTTGACAAATCTAAAGGATTGGAACATGGTAAATATTAGCCCAACAAACATTGGACAGGATGCCCCCTATACAGTGTCTGAGTAAACAGCAGGGCATTGTGGGATTGGAAGCTGTGGAGACCCGCATTCCGTGTCA
This sequence comes from Patiria pectinifera, assembly GCA_029964075.1. NCBI lineage: Eukaryota > Metazoa > Echinodermata > Asteroidea > Valvatida > Asterinidae > Patiria > Patiria pectinifera. The sequence goes on from JASAOE010000038.1 coordinate 23,469, forward strand.
TACCTAAGCCGCCATTTTCTGTTCTGTGATCAGTCCGTCCCAAGTTGATGGGGCTTCTGTATTAGTGGCAAGTTTATGCAATGTCAAAAATGCTCAACTTCTTGAAGGCATAGGACTTGCTTTGCCCACATGAAAGATTTATAACAAGCAGTATTTTATTCTGCAATATGCCAGCTTCGTAACTTCACCTAATTTCACAATGAGGAAATCCAGGTAGGCTAAAATGCATGAATGTAAATTATCTTTTCATCTTTTAAACTTTTCATTTTTCATTTTTAGAATCATCCCAAATAGAAAATCTGTGATTGATTCTGTAGGATTCAGGGATGTGAAATCTCAGCTGATTTCAGCTTGTTTTTGTTTTGGATTTCAGCTTTTCAGCTTTTTTCCTCACTTGCTGTGTACAAAAGTATAGGAAATTTCCAAAGTTCAGCTTTTTTACACTTTTTTTCAGCTGTTTTTATCAGTGGTCACTCACGCCCCTGAGGATTATTAGGAAAGTAGAGCGCAGACTGCACTGTTACTTTGCTCACAATTTGATCAGTACGTGCCCCTTTGAAGTTGAGAGACAAGTAATGTGAAAGCAGTAGGGAGAGATGCAGGACGGTTACATGTATGTAGCAAATATTGTCAAGGGAGACCGGTTTAATTCAGTGTGTTTACTTCATTCTCCAAAGGGTCAAGTGTCACGGCGTTGAATTCACCTGTGGGAATAACCCAGATGCTAAGCCAAGCAATGACGGAATGTTTCTAACGGAATCCATTAATCTGCCAGTAGCAATTGGTATCGTGCGGCAGGTTATCAACTAATGAAATAATTGAATAATTGTTATTAATTATTACCCCATTATGCCATGCCGCTGACCCCGTGGGACATAAAATAAACACTTGAGAAAATCTAGCTTTCAAAAATAAGACATTCATCAAAAATTTGTGATGTGGTATTTACTGAGAGGGAAATATGGAATAACGAGTGTGATCCCTGTCACTGGAAGTTTGAGTCGGATCAGACACTCTTTTTTCCAAGACTCTGTCACCAGGTCCCACTTTCACATTAAAAAAAAAATGATTGGTCCAGTTCAACACTGTTTACAGTCAATGGATTAAGTTTCAGGAAAATAAAATTTTGTTTCCAAACGCAGGTGTGAATGTTCAGTAGTCCAGTCGATCAGCAACACATTCGTGTGTTATAATGGAACTGACCTCCATCAAGGTGGTGGCGACAGAGTCGTGATCAATTCTGTTCAGCTTCTAAGAGCAAAAATGTGTTGAAGTGCAAATCCCAATATTGAATGGAAACTTTCATGATTCTTTGAAATTCTCTTTGATTTTGTCATTTTTCAGTTCTTCCAACTCACCCAATGCGGGACAAGACCGTTTCTAAGCTTGGAAACATGTGGTTAGGAGAGACAGGTTATAGCAGCTAAAATGTCATTTGATCTTGCTTGCGACTGGTTTGCCGCTTTTATCTCACTTTATTTTTCTCACAACACTGAGTATACGGTGTTTATAAAAATGTGTTGAAGGGCAAAACCCAATATTGAATGGAACCGTTCACTGATTCTTTGAAATTCTCTTTGGTTTTGTCATTTTTCAGTTCCTCCAACTCACCCTACGCGGGACAAGACCTGAACGCCAGCGGCAGTTACAGCTCGTGCCAACAGCCTGCCGAGGCAAGCAGTAAGAGTCAGTCAACGGAGAGCTACCGAGCCTTGGAGAGAAGGTTGGAGAGAGAACGAGAGAAGAGAACGCATGGTGAGGGGTCAAGCAGTCGACTGGAATCCAAAGGTAGGGGTGAAATTAGAAATTAAGTCAAATCCTGGGCAGTTTAGAGATCTAGTGTCTTGAATCTTGCCTTTTGATTTTCTTTAAGCCTGTCCGAACCATTGTCATGAACAGCATGTTGTATCTGATGAATCTTGTTTTATTATTTTCTCCTCTCAACACCACCCCTCCCCCACTATGAAATGGTGAAATCCAAACTTTTTCTGGCTTGCATGATGTATGTATGTGATCTTCAGCATGCGGCACATCACTTTTTGTTCCTCTATTTTTTTTCTATTTTGGATTTTTCTGTGATTTACAATAAAATAGGGAAAATTGAGTGAATGACTGAAGCTGTATTCAAACGTGTGACTTCTAGAAAATCATACCGACGCCCCAACCCACCTCTCTTGTAAATGTTCAGAATTTTGACGGACTTTGTCAATGTAAAAATGACAATCATTTAATTACACCCAACACCTGTCGTCAACAACCTGTAAAGACTCATTTCCGTGAGAAGTGTGTTAAAAAAAGGTCTCATTGCGCATTGAAACCTTGGAAAAGGCGCGTTATAAAGGTTATTATTATTGGTAATAGAAACTGATATCTGATGGTTGGCAAATTAAGATTTAGAAATATATAACCATTATGAATTTGGTCTTACAGTAGTCACAGTAATGACACCCAATTACGCATAACTCAACAAATGAACAATGCTTTTTCGTTCGCGTATCGATGCTGTATTTTTGTTTTGTTGCGAGGTTGAACGCCGATGTTGCCTCGCATTCATTGGGAGAGGTTCTTCAGTTGCTCAAATTTTTCAAACCACCTGCTGTACTGTCTGATATTGATAACCTTTTAAAAAGTTTCTATCAACCCATTGTATTACATTGTATTACATTGTATTACATTGTATTTAGTTCCTGCTGAATCCATAAAACCATTGAATGCTCAGGCATTTTTGAGCAGTACAGGGAGTAACAGGCATGGCAGTTTGGAGTGGTACAGAGAGTATAACAGGCAAGGCAGTTTGCGGAGGTACCGTACAGAGAGTATTAGGCAGGGCAGTTTGCGGCGGTACAGGTACCGGTACAAGTGGGTTAAATAGTGGATTTTGTTATGGCAGATCCTGCAATGAACTCAATGACAATTTCGAGTATATTTTCCTGGACAGGTCTAACGTTCCGCACACTGGGCCTACATGTACACGTCCCACCAGCCACCTCCACACACCCATCACCACGCTATCTAAGTCCAATCAGAACTAGTCCCTTACTACAAGGTATACAAATCAGACACTCCCTACCATCTGATTGAAAGGGGTTTGCTTTTGGATTGGTGTGGTGTGGTTAATGCATTTTGCTGTGTTTATTTGCACCATATTTTTTTTCTGTAGATTGTTTTCATTTTTTTCTTGGATTCCTTTTCTTGGTAAGTTTGGGTAGAGATAGCTTTCAGCAGGTGGAGCAAAGTTCTCAGTGAGGCGTGATTCTGTGGGGGTGAGGCAAGTTGGTCGGAGCCCCCTGCTCCTCAGGGTTTCTTCTCCCCCCCCCCCTCGGACATTTTTGTTGGTGAACATGATGCTGTCAGGCATCAGCCCTTGCATTGAGCACTTTTGTTTGAAAGAGATTGATGCTCATAATTTATACTCGTGAATGTGGTCCCATAATGATCATGCTGGAATCATCAATCAGAATTTGTCTTTGAAACCGTGAGATACCGGTATCATTTTTTTGTAACATTGTGTTTCCACCTTTTTGAATGTTTGTAAGGACTTCATGGCTTTTACGACCATTCCCTTATTGATCACTAAAATTTGTGGTGTGACTGATCCCCACAAAAGTTTGCAAAAATGTTTTAATATTTCCGCTGCACAGTTTAGCTGATTCCACCGAGGTTTCAAATGTGACTTCATGTAAAATAACGTAACATCACTTCACCGTGATAGTGTCTGCGTGCTTCACACCGTCTCATTGCCCATTACAGTCTCTAAAACAACTCCATCTTTCTGAAAACCATTCCTTTCCGATTCTTCAAAGTCTTGCCAGAGGAACCCAGCCCGCAGGCCATGGACTCTCGACGGAACGGTTTCCGTCTGTCCACCAACGCCAAGAGCCCCACGACAACTCGCAGCACCGGGGCAGCAGCAGAACCGAGCACGGCGAGCAGCGGGTCCTTCCGCACCACGTCCAACAGAGATGCTCTATCCAGCATGGGGAGTCTGACCGTCGCGTCTACGCCGTCCTCTGCTGCCCTCAGGGGACACAGCATCGGGTTCGGCAGTCGGGACGTCGGCGTTAGGTCCCCAACACAGCGGAGCAGGACGCGGGGAGGGATGGTCATGCCCATGACCCTCAACGACAAAATGAAAAGTGAGTCTTTTTTCTAAGAATAACAGCCCAAGTTTGCCAAGCGGATAACCTAAAAATTTTGCTTAGCAAATGTATGAGCTAAACGAGTTAATGTGCTAAGCGCAAATATGTTTAGAACACTTTACAAGCATTTGGGAGTTGTCAGACTTTACACACGTTCTTTCCCATTTTCCATTTTCCTCCTGGCTGCTTCAGTAAATAAACCCACCCAGCGGCATCAGCATGGGCGTCAATCGTTGGGGGATTGGGGGGGAGGGACAAGTCCCCCCTCCCACACTCACAAAAGTACAAAATGTCTTCTTCTGCGTACCCCAGAGTAACAAAGACCTGTTATCAGATGTAGTGTCAGATGCAAGGGGTCTATTGAATTCCACAAGTGTCTTAATCCAAAGAATGCCTACTTGCAAGGGTTCTGAAAGAAAGTTATTTCTTAAATAACATTTCTATTTTCATTTTTCCCTTTTGTCTTTCCTGCAGATACCCGTTACCCCTTCGTGGACCCAGTCCCCAGTGCCTCCCCATCCTTCCAGCAGAGACTGTCGGAGCTTGCCGCCCTGGAAAGCGACACGATACGATACGAAAGAACTAAGAGAATCAAGAAACGATCCAAGCAGGAAAACCAATGAGGCACAAAGACAGATAAGACACTCACAGAAGTGCTGTTATACTGAAATGATTGCTGCCAGCTTGTGTGCGTACCGCAGTTATTTAGCCGAGATAGTTGCAAATTTTGTCGATGTGGGAAAGTACCAAACCAACATTGTCTACGTCTGTGTCAGCAAGCCTACCTTGTACTGTCGACACAACTACATAAATTGCCGCTGTAGTGGTCGCAGATGATTGTTTTCAGATGTTGAAAAAACTAACGGACCAAACACAAACGGTGGTATCTCTTTGAAAGACTGCAGTGTGGGACTGACGGCCAGTCTAGGTTTTCTGTCTACGCCCCGTGCCCCATACACAACTGCGCAAGCCACATGTGTGCTGACTTCAACTAGTGTGTGTTCCTTTAGCTGAAATATGTACATGTACTGTGCATCATTGTTGTGGCTATGTCAATGAGACCCTGCGTATGAGTACGAGTACTTTGCCTTGAGTATTAGTGCAAGTACTTGCAAGTAAGAGTACATTTTGATGAGTATGAGTACAAAAAAAGTACTCGAATTCAAGTGTGACCACAGATGATGAGTACGAGTATGAGTACTGCAACGCTGCTGTGCGTACCTGAACTTCAATTTGGCATATTGTCAGAGCTCGAGACATTTGTTGCCCATACGGCTTTGTTTTGATCCAATAAATGGTTTCCGTTCCTGAACTGCAACATGAATCATGTCTGTGCTCAACATTGGTTTTACACTATTAATTTGAAGTTCTCAGTTTATAATTATGGGACGGATAAAAATGATGCCTTAAAGCATTCAAGTTAATTTTGATCGTAGACAAATTTGGATATGCCATCATGGGTTGCTCAATAATGGCAAAAAAATTAAGGCAGCCATTGTTCAAAATCCACGCACATTGTATCGGGGGGGGGGGGGGAATGAGTTTTTCTCTTGCTTTCTCGAGCTATCTGAGAAAAACACTGAAATTAAATGAATCTTTTTCTGTAAAAAGAGTTATTTCATAATTAAACTGAAAAATGTTTCTGAAATTATGTCCCAACTCGTATGTATTTATTAGTTGCTTTGATTGACCCTGTCAGGGTTGTGTGAGTGTTTCCTCAAAACTTATTGATCATCTCAAACAACTACATAATATTGGACTTCTCGTACACTACAAGGAAAGTTAATACATAATAGACGTGTATACATCAGCTAAGTGATATAGCCCCCTCTGTTGTCCAAGTGATGCCAGATAGTTGGTCAACTTGTCTTCCTGTGCACATGATCCTCTGAGTAGCTGTTTTGGTTGTCAGCAGTAGCGAATGCTTAGACTCAATTAGCCCGGTCTGTGAGTCATTGTTTTGTGGAGGACAGCGGTCTGCACATTGATGTCACACTGAAGGATGTCAAAGTTGTTTGTTACCTCTGATGATCTCACTCGTCGAGGTCATAGATCTCTCATCGGTGTCTTGAACAAGCGGGAACAATGGTGTCCTACAGCCACACAGGTGCAGAAGCATGTCTAGATTAAGATACAGGGGTGGCGATTAGCTCCCCTGAACCTCCCTCATAAAAAGACCTCAAGAAGAGAGTCCTACATGATATTCAAATACATGTAGCTGTAAAAATCATCTTTATAAAACTCATCTTTATAAAACTTGATTGCAAGATAAATATACTCCTTCCCCAAAGGACACTTTATTTTGGTTTCAGAGACGTCTTGGGGGTTTCAAACAAACTTCGAATTCATCTCTGGTGTTGTCTTTGTGTCCATCTCAAGCATCCTAAGAATCCCGCTATGTCCGAACCCAGTGAAAATACATCAACCGTGGACCTTGTTTGAATTTGGTGTCTCTATAGCAGAAAATGGACCAATATTGTAATGGAGTCAGTCAAGTTAAATCATGAAGCTGTAGTCTTAAGCCGAAGATAGAGCCAAGAATTTGTAAACACCTTTCACTGAAATCAAATACACCAAACAGTCTTAAGAAACCAACGACATCTCTTCAAGGCATTGAGCCAAGAAAAAAAGTGCAACCCAGACACATGGCAGTGACGTTAATTTAATTTCTGTTGACAACTACTTCAGCAACTAAGATCTTCAGAACCGAGATTGGATGCGTGTGACTGACTCACTTAAACCTGCCTCCTGTATCCCACCCCCACCTGCCTCCACCACACCCTCAACATTGTACACCATGACCTCCAAATAACCCCTACCTTACTCCCTCAGAACCCCTAGGCTTTTGTGGTTCTGCATTGACGTCAATCCAACAACCCGACCCCTGTTGTTTGTGCCGTGCTTATACCCCTTATATCCCCCTTTCCCCCTCACCAGAACCTTGCGTTCCTATCCAGCCTCCAAGCCAACTAAGACCCCGACACTAATCCACTTCCCCCGCAGAAAGCTTCACAACAAGATGTGGTCAGCTGCCGTCTCAGTGTCACGGGAGCGTCGGTAATGCATGTTTGTGTGTCGGTTGAGTTCACCTGTGAAGGTACCATCCATCAGGAAGGAGGCAACTGTTAGATGACACAGGGGGTGTGGCCTGGCCAAATCAGAAGGGGGAGTTAGGTATGCCATATTCAATATTTTATAATCCCTGCTGTCTGTTTTTGATTCCGTGTTCATTTATATTTTGGTGTGTGTGTCTTTAGTAAGTCTTAGCCAGTCACAGAAGGCGAGTTTGGTGTTGAGGCATGTCTTCAAAATCCCTGAGGCTTTATCATATTATTACTCGATTATCAATCCTTTTTCAAATTATGGTCGACACCCAAATTCTCTCAAAGTTAAATTTCCCCAAGGCACTCCCCCCCCCCTCTCACAAACCCCACAATGCTCCTATTTTAATTATATCAAGTCCAAAACCAGCAAAGCTGTATTGTGGCGACCATGTTTTACCCTTTGTGCATGTTGAGTTACTGTGAGCCATGAGAAGGTGGTGGTACCAGGTTCGAATCCTACCCAAGTAATCCTGGAGAATTATTTTCTATGACTGGATGCCGGCAAAAAGCAGTGAGCGCACATCTGTTCTATTAGTTTTGAAAATCACATCAAGCTGAATGTTCGAAAGGAATTGTTTTGAAGAAGCTGCAATTAATTTTAGATACCTACCAACATTCCCCCAGTCCCATACCTTTATACCCTTATCGCTGTTTGATATGATAGGAAGGGGGTAATAATGCCTACTGATCCCCCGCCCTACCCCCACATCCTGTTTGTTGGCATCGTGGACCTTGTGTGGTCACCAGAAGTTCCTCTACAATATTGTCTTGGGAATGCTACGTGTCTTGTTTTGATGTTGGTCCACAAACTAGTTGTGATCGGATTTCAGCTGATAATTAATCAGTGATTAAGTCAAGATGCAACTTCAGTCCATGAGCCAGCCTATTTCAGAACTTCAGAATTTTCAGAGTTAAAGAGCTCACACAAAGGGCCCTTTTTGGAGTCAGGTAATGCAGTGGTTACTTTCTGCGCCTTCCACTGCTATGGCTTAGGTTCGATTCCTGCCCGGACCACATGTGGATACGGTTTTCAGTCCCTACCTGATTTTCCGTGGGTTTTACCCAGAATATTCTTCTGGGATTTTCCTCCCACCTCTAAAGCTGTAATTTCTTCTCATTGCCTTCTCTCTGCAAGGTTCTTCAGGCTTCCGAGCTACAGTGCCTATAGGGCACTTTTCAGGAATCCTTGGTTTCATTTACCAGAAATGAATAAATAGTTCCCTTGTTGTGGACAGGTCGCTGTTCCTCCGATATGTACGGGATGATTAAGTCATTGTACTGTCATTATCACTAATTTACATTAAAATGCCTGTTTACAGTGAGGGCGTTCCGTGCAAGCTCCCTATCGACAGCTTGTAATTGTACAGCACGTCCTACACTTTACAGCCTAGCCACAAGCCTGCAGCGGGCTGTAGGGGAAGTCCCCGTCATTTACTCGCAGCTAGCCTGTCATACTTGTTTGCGTCTGGTCCGGTGTGTGGTCTGACTCATCCATTGGATATGACCTCACCGTCCGCTGCTGATGCTCAATCGGTCTGTGTCTGCGATCACAAGGCCAGGCTAGAAATAGGGGAGAAGGGGGGGGGGCTCTCCAGGAATGAAGGTCAGGTGTTTGACAGACGTACAGTTGATTTTGACAAGACGGCTAAGGAAAGACGGCTGGGGTAAGACTGCCCGGCCATGGAGAACATGAAGGAAATCTGTATAATTGTGTAATAATTAGGTACAATTATGAACCGGCTAGACCTCATGCTGAAGCCATTGAGTTCTTCTTCTTTTTCTTCTTCTTCCAATTGAGTGCTAACTTCACAATTGAAGTCTACAGTTTCTCTGTACTGTTCTTGTTGGAAACGTGTCAATCAGTGATCATCGGGAGACGGTGGTTGTTGGAGAGGGAAGGGGAGAGGGTAGAGAAATGTATTGTTTTCAGGTGGTCTATTAAAGTTAGGGACTTGGGCGGGGCCGGACAAACGCTACCTCCTCTCCAAGTTCCCAGGATCAACCGCCACCTTGAATCCACCTGTTCTGGCATACACCTGTCTCAAACTCAAGTCACCAGTAAAAATAACCATGATCATGGTCATGCATGATGGATATTTAAATGGACACCATACCACAATAGGCGTTGTACGTCAGTCACAGGGCTGTCGGTCTGTCCAACATCTAAACCATCACGATGATCATTTAGCACGCGGCGACTTTGTGACTGCCTAAATTATTTTGTTCACATGGTCCGGTAATAATCCCCATCCGATCAGACTTCCCTGCCGGTGAATTGAATTTAATCGTTCTTCTCAACAAAATATTTATAACTGAATTACTTGGCGAGCGATTGTGGTGTGCACTTTTTTTACGCGAGGCGTCGGGTGCGGCAAGTTCGTTTTCCGATTGGGGAAGGGTGGAGCTATATTTGGAAAAGCAGTTACGGTATATTATTCTGCACCAGGGCGGATCCATCTTTTTGTTGGGGGGGGGGGTAGCAGGTTTGTGCTTCTTTTTATCACGATCTCCCCATTTTTAAGGGCCAAGCGGAGGGGGGGGGGTAGACACCCCCATTAATCCGTTTCTAGTCTCCACCCCCAAAATCATTGGTTTTCTTCGTTTGCTTTACAAAGATTGAACATTTTTTTTCCAGAACCGGAACTCCTTGTGGGTTTATTACCAGTTGAACCACAGTTAATAGTTATACTTAAAAAAGGAACGTGGCATTATTTTTTTCTCTCAGAGAGCCAGGCTAGCAATTACTATCAAGGAAAACTGAAGGGCTATAGATAGAATGTTGAGACTCTTAAAAAAAGTCCCAATGATCCAAATGCATGTGGTTCCGTTATAATGTTTTTTGAAGTCCCGTGCCGGTGAAGAGCCATGTTATCATCAATGACACCCTCAGCGAGTGTGGTAATCGTCTTACAACGCCAAGAATCTCAGGGGGAGATTTCCTCCCAAGAATCCTCAGCAGGATGAGGGGGATTTGCCGTCGGGATGGAACACTTTAAGACAGTCATGGAGTGGCGGAGGAAACTTGGGATCCCGTTTGAGGAAATGAGCTAATCCCCATGTTATGTCAGGTAGCATATTTTGGGCTGGATGGGGGTATTTATAATTGTTACATGAATGATGACGAACGCTTTCGACCCTGCTACTCTTGGCAACATGTTCCACGATATTTTTGTCTTTTCATGATACATTTGATTGCATGCCAAGACATTGTTCACCTTTTAATTGAGACTTGTAAAAAATATTGCACTCTGTGAGAGTGGCGCTTTCGAGCAAGTGCAGATTGCAAGATATAACCATTGCCAAGAGAGGGCGCTATTACTTGTCGACAGGCTCAGCTTCCGGCACTGACCGGCTGTTTTTGTAGGTGGGTTGTTTTGAAACTGAATCGCAAAAAAAGGCCGTATTTCTGTCATAATATAGGTGCGTGGTATTTTGAACAATCAGCTTTGATTGTGGATAACTATTTTTTTTAATTTGTCTCCCCGTGTTTCTGAGAAGGCCATGCGCATGATAAGTCTTATGTTTTTATGCCACAAACCACGAATCTTTTATTTGCAGACTGTTTTGTTTGTCCCTTGGAAGGACTTCCTTTTTAAGGGCATTACGCAATTAAAAACGGACAAGTATTTTCGCATCTTAAACAGATGATTAGCAATCGTGAATGTGCATAATTTACTGCAAGTATTTTGTGCGTTATCATTTTCTGCTTCATTGCAAAATAACGTTTGTTTAATAACAGTAAGAATGATCAGTGTCTTCTCACAAACGACAATAATTTGACATCGCTCCAACAAACACGTCGCTGGTCAAAGAGTTGTTTGTTTTGTTGATGATTAGTAATCAAATTAATCTTAAAGGGGCTATCTTGTCGTGGTTGTACAACTGTACAAAATACGCCCTCTTGCGGTACCTGCTTTTTACTTGTTTAGTATGCGACGGCATTGGCGGAGTTATTGTTGCCCATCAGTTTCAAGTGAATTTTATTTTTGGAGTCAAAACAAAAGGTCCTCAGTTTGTAAGTTGTGAAGATCTCCTCATTTATTGAGGGTGCTAGCTGTTGTGAGACCTCTGCATGATGGCGCTGTTCAGTGTGCTGTGAATTACCCACAAATCGTAAGAATTGGTTGGAAGAAGTATTTCGGACTTGGCATTGCATGCCAAATAAACCAATTTTTGAATTTTATTTGGGAGTTATTTATTTTATGATATCTTTATCATTGGATAAGCTTATAATGACAAAGTTCAGGCATAAACCGTTGGTATGTTGAAACACCAGATCAGGTGTTATCTAGCGTTGCCTGGCGTGTTCCAAATCAATTTAAAGTTCCAGTCTTGACGTTTGTGAAAGAGCATGTGATGATTACATCAGCTGGTTGAGGGAAGTGACATCTGTGACTGGCCATGTGCCAGATGTGTCACGCGTGGTAAAATACTGTCAGAAAAAAAGTAGAACGCATTAATTTGGCGATTCGCCAACTGTATAGATGCAGCGTTAGCATATAAAATTGCTCATTTCTAAAAAAAAATTGCTCATCCCTGGAAATAGAATTAAAGGGAATGTACAACATTTGGTTTTGCTGCAATTTCCAGCAATAAATTAATTTGAAGGATTAGTATCAGTTACAGCAAATATTGTTAAACTGACTTGTTTCACTTTTGGGGGATTGTAGATGCTGGAAAAACCAAGAAATCCAATCATGTTCTTGTTGGAAAAATACAGTTTTTCTTGAAAATGTCAGCACACCAGGTGTGACGATTTTACAGGATGCTTTAGACCGTCATTCCATAACAATATAATAGTAAGGTTTTTTGTGATGTGATCATTTCGTTTTTTTGATGTTTGCAAATGTTGTATTTTCCCTCTAAGATGTTTCCCATAATTCTAGTACGGCAGATAGGTGATGGGATTGTGCCTTTGATGATACAAGCATGGCATTTGACACATTGTACGGTATGTCTTGAAAAAGATATTGCGGTTTCGCCGCTTTGAATGCGGGCAAGTTAAGCCACGATGGCCTTCGTGAAAGGTTACCTGTAACGGGACGGCTGTACACTGCGATTCCTATATACATGTACGTGCACATTATTGCACATACATTCACTTTTGCAACTTGTCACAAACCGCACAAAAGGCTCAAATTTCTGGGGCAATAATTCACTTTTTTAAGCTTTTGATTTTGGGTCAGTACAGTCTCTTCTGTCAGAATCTTGTTCCTAGAACTTTGAAGGTGCAGTTACTCAACTTGACTTCACATTATTGTGAGAAAGTATCAGTCTCATTTCCGATGGTATTTTCCCTTTATTTGCTAGTATTGAGACCCCTTTGTCCCAAAGGTCTACGTGTACTTTCACATACCTTTGAACACATTTTTGAACCCAGAAAAAAAGTTGTTGAAAATAATCAGGAAGGGTAAATATAGCCAGCGGCAACCTGTGGCACGCGTGAGTAGGTTTGCTTGAGCAAAGAGCAGACCGATTTCACGAGTTCACGGTACCTGGAGGGTCTAGCCAGTTATCTCGCCGGGATCTCTTTCACAAGTTCCCCGCCTTGATATACCTGATTTCCGGTCGTCTGTCAAAAAGAATTGGGGTTGCTCGTTTGTAAAAAAGAAAAAAGAAAAAAAGAGCTGTTACCCGAGCACTGACCGTGACTTCTTAAGTTCTCTTTTTCACTGATCCATCGGCGCGTAAATACGCATCACAAAATTGTAGTAAATGCTTTGGCATTACTTTGATTTGCGGTTTTGTGCGACTTGAATTTGGGATACATTAGGAGGTTTTTGCTGGTGCAAAAGTAAAACACAGATTTGCACACGACGGGCTTGCACAAGTTTATGAACTAGATTTGCAATTCTGTTCACGAATTCGGGGAACACGCCCCGACAAACCGCAAAAACTTTTGAAGAGTAACCAACAAGAGCTAAATTTTTATATTTCCTGAGGGCAATGAGCACGTCATTGAATGTGTTTTCAGGTATGTGAGCTGACATTTTTTATTTAATCTTGCAAAATGGTCCTATTGGTAAGGAACAAAATGTTCACAATCTCTCAACGTGAAATAGGCTGGTGTGTTCTAATTTAACTTTGCACATCACTATGTCGTGACGTCTGGACATAAGACAAAATGGCGACCGCGCGACTGATTTTGTAACACGGAGTGAAAATACGTAAATATAACTCACTGTACTGTTCACATCTCCGTCCCTCTGCCACCACGAAGCGACTCGTAATAGTCACAGCCGACGAACACCATTTTCCATTGCAATTCTACCTTGTGTAAATGACGAGTTTTATTCACACGAAGAAATATGAAAGGTTTCTATTTTGTTCACGGTTGATTCGCCATGCCTAACTTTACACTCTTTTTGGCGCCAAATGAAAGGCGTGAATATCGTTTTGTCATCGCGGTTTAATACCCTTCTCGAGGCTGTCAGGGTTTTATGAATAAAAAAAAAATATGACAAGGGTGGAAATTCAGGACAATATTTGGCGTTGAGCCAACATGACGTAAACTTTTGTTCGGGTTTCGTTCCGTCTGGCTGTCTGGGAATTAGAGCAAGTTTACGGAATGCAAGCCGAAAAGTCAGCCTGGAAGTGTGTGCCAACCTTGCCATCTTTGTGTGGACCTGAAAACAGAACAGGTCCACACGATGCAGGTTGTGTGAACCTCCTGCGGACTTGGACTAAGCCAGGTCCACACAAGGTTCTCCCTCTCTAGAAAACAGATTTAGAGGCGTTTTTGGTTTCGGGCTATCTGTCGCAAAATGAAGAGAACACTCAAGGAAATCATGATAAAAAATTGGGTTGAAAGAGTGTTTGTTCACAGTGCGAGTAAAAGTATTGTTTCTCCGGTTTTTCGTACAAAGGAATGTCCACATTAGGTATGCAAGGTAAGTGTGGGTGTAGTTTTACAGGTGTTTAACAAAACCCTTCCACATCTTTCAAAATGCACCATCTATACAGCCAAACATTCACTGGGCTTTGTTGTCATTTGAAATTGAATCGCCTTGCTACAGGTATAATATGCCGAATATTCCACTTGTTTCCTTTTTTTAGACGATTTGAGAAGGCTCATTACATTCCAGGTCTTCGAATTGTTTTTGACATCCTGTTGACAATTTCCTTGATTCAATTCCATGAAATTTCTGAGCGAAAACATTGCTTTGAAATATATTGTTACATTTGTATCCAACCCTGGCCGTGAAAAATCAGAAGTAAGATACATCACGTCTTTGTACGAGATAGTAACAGAATGTAAAATAATGTGCAAAAGAAATACTGATAAATGAAATAGAATTCAAGATTTGATGTACATATACATAATCGTTTATTTCTAAATCCAATAGAAATTGCAAACAGAAAGACGATAACAAAGATTCTACATATTCGTTTACCATCTTCACAAAAAAATCATCCTTTTAGAACTAAAAATAATTTCTAAATCACAAAAACAGTAAAATGAAGACACAAAAAAAGGCAAAAGAGAAGGAAAATAAGATACACAAGTGCTGTTAGGCAAAATACGCAAAATTTCATTTTACGAAGGAAAACTTGACTTACATCGTCCCAGTTAATTTAGAAATAAAATTTTCGAGATTTTTCTCACCACGAAGAATAGGCTAAATTTATTCACTTTCTCATCAAACAATTTTTTCATTTTATTGCTATCACACGAACTTTACAAAAACAAAAACTCACTTCTGCAAAAGTATCAAATTTGTGTATAAATACAAAAAAAAACAACCACGAAATCCCAGTGTATTTGCTCGAAGCTCCCATAAAAATTGTAATCTTTAGACTGAAACAAGTTAACCACCTTTTTGGTTTTCTTTCTTTCAAATCAAACCAAATCAATTTTTTCCCCAACGAAGCTTTGAAACGTTGCCTACATCTTTGATTGCTCACATTAGTGTCTGGGAACGATTCCATTTCCATCACACCCTTTTCAACACCATGTTCCTTTAAAGCTGACGCATTTGCAAACTTGGGTACGAGGATAAAGGCACCACAACGAGTCTTATGGTCTGGTACAAAGTCCATCGAATACAATAACCAGTAGTATGGCACTACCTCACGGTGCCGTCTGGGTACAAGACCAATATGGCCTTTACTACACCACCAGTGGCCGGGAATAAAAGCAGTGCCATGCCAAGCCTTGAAATTTGGTATGCTGCCATACCTCCATTTCACTACACAATATTCAAGTTAATCCCAATCACTCATCCTGCAAAAAAAAATCTTTTGGATCCAAATTCATCCATTTTCAATATCTAGAGAATTGTTCTGAGCATGAGGAATAGATTTAAGAGGCACTTCAGTAGAGGCCAAACAGATACATGTACATGTACATTCCGACTGAGAAGTGTTGGCATGCATTTCTTTTGTTTGTTGTGTCCTTTTCAAGGTGCACAGTGCCAATCAACATTTTGATCCTTTTCCCACCTCGCTTTTTGGTCCTTTATCCAATTTACCCGATTCTGATAAATCGGAAATCTCAGGCCAGTGGATGAACAGCTTGACTGTCCCACATTCACGACTTCGAGGAATGTTCAGGAAGGCACACTATATACAGAGGGTCTGTTATAATGCCATTGAGACATAGTTCTTGGCGGAGTTCTTGGCGGAGTTTCGTTTCTTTAACTTGCAGTTTGTGTTTAAAGTCGGCACAAAATGACTGAAACGAGTGTCCTGTAACACAGCTGCCCGCGAAATGTTGGATAAGGGGTCTAGAACTGCCTCAATTAAGAATAAGCCCAAGTTGGTTGAGTATCAGCTACAAGCAAGCGACAGGTTGTCCGTAATGTCCGGGGTGCTGATGCACCTGTTGTTCGCACTCTCGTCTCGAGATGGCAGCATCTACCAGCATGTAAAACCTGCTGAATGTATCCGCCTCCATCTTGGTTGCCGCGGGTGACGGGCGCAAGGATGGGGACTCATCCCGTGGAGGTGACGGTGGGGGAGTTTGCGAAGATGTCTGGGAAGGCACATGCGAGTGGTTTGGCACGGGTAGTCTGTTGCCATCTTTTGACTGACTGAGGTGACGGTAGAGCTCAGTGTGTTGGTGATGGGGGTGGGGAAGCGGTAGGCCTGGGAAACTAGCCCCATGGGGAAGGCTGAGCTCCAAAGGTGCTCTGACAAACTGGTGGTAGGTGCTCGGGTAGTTCAGAGCAGAGGACGGTAACATTGTTAGAGGGGAGCTGCGGTACGGCCCTGGCTGTGTCAACGAGGGACTGCAGCCTCGTCCTGCGCTCGTTGATCCCGCATCACTCAGAGACGGGCTGGAGACATCCCGCTCCATGCACATCAGGTCATTCTGGGAGAATTCTGTGCGTTGGGTGTGGTCATGATGGTAGGTTGTTGATGGAGGGCGGGGCGAGGGGGCTCCCTCTGAGTACCCATCAGACTCGTACGGAGGGGAGTCATAGCCACTGGCACTCATGGATGACGTGTCAGCTTCATTGCCGCTGTCGGAGAGTCTGGATTCCTCCAAGTTGATTCTGGCATGTGCCTTCTCCTCCTCAGGACTTCCTTGCATCTCTGCACCTACCCCATCCTCATCCGCCTGTCCGTTCAGCTTCCCAGGGGACCGTCTACTGATGGTGAACTTGTCCGGGTCTCGGCCCTCCCGTCGGATCATGTCAGGGAGGATCCTGCGTCTGGCATTGATGAACCAGTTACAGACCTGCAGAAGGGTCAGGTTGGCCACCCGGGCTAGGTGCATCTTCTCCTGGTCATTAGGGTAGGCATTGTAGCGATGCTCATACAGCCACAGCTTCAGGATGTTGACAGCCTCCTTGGGGAGGTTGCCTCGTCGCTTCTTGGTAGCTGGCATAGCGCTGGCTGGAGCGATGCCTCCGGCTGGCCGGAATTTCTTGTGATGGATGACCCCTGCTCCAGCCGAGGACATATCTGATGCTCCACTGTCAGAGATCTTCACAGTAGCTGCAGAAGACAAAGAGATAAAAACGAAGGCCACATTATTTAAAACTGTCAGATGTTAACAGCTGTCCCAGTTTTAACGTTGTCAATTAAAATACAAGGCTTACAATATTTCTGTTGAACTAATCCCCAAAGTAACGATGCATGAATTTTTAATAATTATTCAAGATTTATGCTCTACATAACTCGACATTTGAGATACATGTATATGTCACGAGGTCATTGGAGGCATATGTACTTTTTGACCAAAAAATCCAGCCAGCTGTTATTTTCTCGTGTTGTGACTCACATAAATTGATGAGGCTTATTTTGGCAAACAAACTATGCAACCTATTCCGGTTGTAAGGTTACATCAAGATTTCAGAGTTGCTGACAACTGACACCGAAAGAAAAGCAGACGCAGTTCGTTGACTTGGCATTAAATCTGAGCTAGAAGTTCAGGGCAGTGTTGGGACATTTACACCACTTATTTACGCGACTGTTCTGCCCCAAAATCGAAACAGAAACGTAGCCACATTGTTTATCGGACATTCGTCACGTAGTTCCGAGAGGCAAAAGTGACAGGCGTGCCCCGATACCATGAAGTATTTCCTCGTTCCAGAAATGTTTTATCCCCCCCCCCCTTGGGCGAGCAACAAGTTTATCTTTTGGCGATCAGGGGAAGTATCCCTATCAGACCGGGCCACCGGGACCTTCTGGACCCCTCCAAGGGAACTGGATTCGGAGAAGGAAATCACTTTACCATCTTGTGGGCTTCCCGAGTGCCGGGAAATTATGAATGAAAATTAGGAGAGACGCCATCACCTGCTGTCTAAACAGAACATAGGACGGCTGGATTTTAAGGTCGTCCGTTACTGCCGATTCTTACTCTACCATCGACTTTTAATCCCGGATCGAATTGCAAACGGATTCAATGTCTTAAACGCATGGGGTTGCGGGATAATAATAGGCACACTGTAGTAAGGGTTTTAACGCCTTAGCGCTTAAATCAAACCTCGGCTATCATGAAAACCCATGCATTTTGGACAAAATGGCTTAAGTGGCTGTAAAAGGCGAATGAAATGTTACACAATCTGACGCCCTTGAGGCTTAAGGCGTTCGGATTTTACTGGTTTCCCTTTGAATGCATCTCAGTCCAGTTACCACAGTGAAGGTGACCCGGCGAGGTCGCGACTATTTTCCTTTTTTTCTCCAGGGACCGAGGCCGTCCAATTGAAAGGTGTGAACGTACTGACCACGCTCGACTAACGCCAGACAGTATTAGATTAAAATGACCATTCCCAAAATATCCAGCCCGTTTCCATCTCTATCGATTTTACACATTCTGTGAACTCGCGTTATGTATGATATGTTTGGCCAAATTCGGGTCCAGTTTTGACACCTCGAAAGCAACAAATTCCCACAAAAGAATGAAGTACAGCTGTTGCCTCATGGCGGCTGGGTTATCATATCCGTTCAACCAATCACATTACCACAAATAATCCACGTCACTCGGTGTGACCAATCGTGAGTCCCTCCACGTCTTTCCCCTGAACCAATGCCAAGACTATTATTGCCACACGTGATCCATGTCATGTGGTTTTTGCAACTTTCCTATCACTAGAATCACTTGGGGGAAATGGCAAAGGGACGCTAAGAAATGTTTGCCAAATGCATCTGCAGGCTGCGCGCAAGTTGCGCAACCGCAACGTCCGTGTCTGTTTTATCGATCCCAGCTCCGAAAGTGGTCTGACATCAGTGACATTTTTTTTTCAATCGCACCTTAATAGTGTTTTGTACCTGCTGCAGAGAATATTACTATTCCCCACACGGTAGACACATTCGTAGTGGCATGCCAGGATTACCCTTTTTTTTGGGGGGGGGGGGTTCGTGTGGAACGCGAGAACAAACTGTATAGAAAGATGGCTGACCTCTTAATCTCTGACCCCACAATTGCACGAACCAAACTGACAGAAGAGTTTATCACGCTATATTCAGTTTAAAAAGTAATTACATATGTACATGTGTACCAGAATTCGGCGCATCGGTCAGAACATGTTAGTCAGCTCAGTACTGCACTCTTTGACGCCACATAGTAAAGTTTGGCGTAAAACTGCTGTCATTCTCTATGCAATCTAGCATTACAGCACACTGTAATATACAATTTGGTTTGTAGTTTGTTTGTTGTGAGCCTAGTGATCATTGCTTCTTAAATTTCAATATTCGTTTGTGGGAGGATCGGATGTATAATTTTTTTATGTTTAAACTGTGTGACTGTGTCATCAATTAGGAATTTTATGTACAATGTACTTTGGCCTTGTTTGATTGTCTAGCTCGCTCATAAAGTTATTACTTAATTATTTTGCTGCATATGCCACGTGTCATCTTTTAGGCCCGTGTTTGATGCATCGGACAAGTTATACACTGCTGTGTGCCGGCAATGCTTTGATACATGGTTAGTATTTTCAATACAATGTTAAATGGTACAACACTTATCGATGTTTACTCATTTGCAAAATGTCATTTTCACCTGGCGTTTATCTTTCCAACTTGTTTCTGTTTGCAGTACAAAAGATCCAATAATAAAAAAAAAACCAGCTACTGAATTCATTAAGGCAAAACCCAAGATATACAACAGACAATGATTAATGATTCCAATATATTATTGCTGGCTGCAATTATTCAAGCGTTTGATATTAAAAACAGCAGCGGTGGCAATTTCGAGACACCAAAGCAAACTGGTACCAATTTCGTCGACGGTTATCTCCGTAGAAGAAATCAATGGGAGATTGAAGGCGTACGGAGCCCAATAGGAGAAGACAGCTGGTTCCAAGACTAGTGTCACGAGGCTGGTTTTAATTCTACATTGGAAGCTATAGAATAATCATTCAAAATGTGTGACGTTCGCGTATATAACAAAACAAGCGCTGTCAACCACGGAGAAGGGACACTACAATGAAAACACCGCATTCGGTTGAAAAAAGTGACAATGTGAACGCTGCAATTTAATTTTGGCTGACAAAGCGATCCTAAATTGCCCAGGATGTCATTCTACAATTTAAATGCAAGCACTATTGATAGAAATTGAATCATGTGGTTACACAACGGGCCAACAGATTCCGTTGTGTATCGATTGAATAAAAATTGGTGTTTTTTGTTTGATAGAACTGTCACTGGCAGCTGGCGCAGTGGCGCCATTTTGAAATATTTTGCATTACAAATCCCATAGACATTTTGGCGTTGTGGATGCCTCATAGGTTTAGTTATAACAAAAGGCATAGGCCTACGGACACACTTTCGCTATTGAAAATACAAAATGCACTGGATTGCGTATCAACAGCAAATTGATGCGTTTCCTGATTGAGTTAAAAGCGCAATTACTGCACATGCACATAGCAATCCTTTGTGACTGTCTGTGAGTCAAGAAACATTATGCTTTTGAAGTCCCCTAATCATAGAGGGCGCAATGTTGCGACCGTTTCAAGGTGAGTGCATTGCAAAACAATTGCCGTGTGTCAAAACTGTGAGCAATGCACTGCTTACCAACACAAATAGGACGAGATCCATTCAACAGTAACTAATACAAAGTATGGCAAAAGTTGGAAGAAAATACTGAAATTGATCATTAACATCTGACAAACAAAGGCCGATGCTTCTATGCGCGCTTTAAAACAAACATTCCCCGAAATACAGGTTCCCTATCCCTAGATGAACTCTCTTCCCTTTTAAAGCTTCCTCTATCATATCCATTACAGGAAATTTAACCGTACCCAAAGTGTCGCTCTGCACTTTCCAAATTGAATAATCTACTCAAGGAAGGTGTGGACAAATAATCAAGAGCTTTTTAAATTCCGACAGTGAAAACCCGAACCCAAAATCTGCGCGGTGTCGTGCTTTGAGAAGAAAAAGGGAAAACCGCACGTACGTCGCGCTGCGCCACGTGCGAGCGGGCGCGTCCGTTGCACCTGCGGGCCCCTCGGCTGAAAAGGACGGCAGGAAATGGGACGAGAGACGGTGTAGTGATTGCATAGGATGGGCGAGGTATCCTTTGTGTTAAGACACAATGCCATGGAGACAAGAGAAAAAAAATTGGAAAAAAAATATCTTCTGGTTGGATGAATGTAATAATAGCAGGCTTTGTCATTTTGCCGTCGTGCGCATATGGGGAATATAACACGTGTGCCGTGGGGTGATGGTTTTACAACGGAATGTTTACGCAGTGTGGCAACACGTGGTGCCGGGGACGTAACAACAAATGTCTACAGACAGCAGTTGTGTGTGTAAATTCATTAATTCGATAGAGTTATATGGCAATACTACACTCCAGATTATTTGTTTGTGGTAATTGCGTGGTGAAGTAAAAGTGGGACACGAGAAAAAGACGACGCTAGGCCTTTGTGAAATGTGGTGCTAAAACAAAATGCTCTTAATCGCCCAACTTCATCAATCATCCGGGCACTTTTGCAAGAAAACAAATTCCCTAAAGAACAATGAAACACAATTTTCAGCTTTCGAGTCTTATGTTGAAAACAATGAATTGTAGTGAACCAGTGACGTCACTTGTCAGGAGAATTACATAATCATAGCTCGAAGTCGAATGCAAAACTAGTTTCATTTCATACTTGTTTCTTTCCTGTAAACATTTCCTCCGTTGCCTGGCGTTTTCTCATCACACAAGCCCCCCCCCCCCTCCTCGACAACCAACAAAAACTCTCGTCAAATAGGGACGACCTGTTGCGTTTGTTTTACCACGCCGCGCATACACATGGCTCTAAACACAACGCGCGTGTTTGTACCGCCGCAACAACAAAAAAGATGAGCAAATACGAGTAGGCGAAGAAGAAAACAGAGCGAGAAAAAAACACCGAGGCTTGAACGATCGGCAACAGCCGGTACGGTGAGAAACAACCACTTGACGCACTCGTGGACGGCCGCAGCCATGCAACATGTGACAGTGACAGGTCGTGAGATCGAGGTTGAATGATGACAATACAGACACGTGGCACACACGCCGTATGGCACGGTACTTCTACCGCTTGCAATCCTGCATATTTTTCCCAAACAAAACAAGAGTACCGTTCCTATATAAAAAAAATACCGTCAAGCATTTACATTGCTAAAGTTATCAAAATTTCTCTAAAATAAACTAATTTTCTTGGACCTCAATACAACACCATTGATAACAATCATCAGCTATTTTCACTCACAATTATCGATACAGACTTAGCATAATGGGTATACAGACCGAACCATGTAAATAAATCCCCTGAAATTGAGATGTACAAATGATCCTCGTTATTTCCTTAACTTTCAATAATATTTACGTGTACTTCTAAACTAGATACAAAGGAAACCTCACTGTTCTCTCGCGCGCGTCTCCATATTTACAAATATCCACCGATTAAATATCACAACACTAAGCAGTAATTAAAGAGGCTGGGGGGGGGGAGTGGGATGGAAATGGCCGCAAGAATCGTTTTGGAAACAGCTGTTGGCGCGCGCGCGACTGTTTGTTGGCCACGCGCCATCAATTTACAGAAGACAATGGCGGTTCGCCACGTGGTGTTGTGACCGCCTCATTATCGCTGTGGGTTCGTGTTGACCGCGAATTATATAAAGATACTTGGCCGAGGTGTTAATTGGATTAATTAACGCTAGGCGCGTGCCAAGAGGAAACTGTTCTACTAAACAATTATCATACAAGGACTTTGGTAACAGATCAACAGATCGTGCAATGACAGACGATCGCTTTGTGTACTCATCTATACAAAATATGCTTTCATAAACAATCGGTATTCAGTTTTATCTTCCCAAGTATTACAGAATTTTCTTCTTTGACTAGAGGAGGGAGAACAAACACCCAAACCGTCTGCAGGAGAAACTTCCCCACAAAAGATGAGTTATTATTGTATGTAGCCTACTTTTGACAGGTCCTGACGGATCAAACATGATGAAGTATTTACTCCAATACTCGGAAAGTGGACAACCAGGAAGTGGCAGGTGGACGGTGATAAGAGGAAACGAATGTTGAAAAAAAAAAAAGATGTTGGTCACAAAAGAGAAACTGTCATCCACAGACCCTGCCTGCTGCTTGCAATAACTAGGGACCAGAATGAAAACACATTCCGACATGGGTACGAGAATTAGGGTAAATTATCCCCCTGTCACCCATTGTCCTTGCTGATAAACAGGCGGCGGAAACTAACAATTTCTGGGAGGTTATTGGACAAGGTGCGGAAGACGTCATAAAACAAAATTGACCGGATAAAAAAGAGGTTTGTTTTGTTCTCTCGACTGGGCTCTCGCCGCCAGGCCGACTTAAGGGCCGACATGTGGTTGAATATGACATCGTTTAAGAGCTCTAGATGACAGAAGTTACATTTTTTTCCAATTCAGCCCCAAACCACCTTGATGACGTGAACAGGAAGCGGCCGCCTGACGCTGTATGGTATTGGTAAACCAAAACGTTTCAAACGCCACTCGGTGGAAAATTGCAAGATAATCCTATAATACACTCCATCCGGTGTTATTTTGACATTCGAAAATTCACCCCCCCCCAAAAAAAAATATCATTTTATAATGTTATCTTCGCCGGCCAGACTATTTTTGTGGTGTTCCTTTTGAAAAGGTAACCCCTGGAGATTTTTTTGTGGGGTTTTAAACTGCAGGTTGGGGTGTCAGTGGGCATAGTTGACAGGGGCCAGAAAGTTGCCGAAGGCCACGGGGAATTGAACCGTCCTTTCCAGGCGACTGACCATCTGTGTGACTCGCCTTTCCGGTGTTTTGTTAGCGTAAAAATACTTTTCGAATAAATGGTTCCAACATCAGCACAACGGGTAGCGGCACAGCAGGTAGATGATGTAAAATATTTATTATTCAATTAACACTTGAAATTGATTGTGAGCAAAGTGTTCACCAGCTCAACCAAACACTTGGGACAAATCGGTTCAGGTTGATCCATGGTTGTCCTGGGAGGGGGTTAGTCAGATACATACCAAGGTCCTACGGTTGGATTCGAACTTCGAGCCCCCAAATCACAAGTAGCTGTAAATATACTGCCTCATGTTGGCTCACCAAGAGAGGAAAGAACCTTTCTCCACAGACTAATCAGACCAATTGCTACGTGTAGATAGGCTTCAGGAACTAATACAATTCCTAAATCCTTTCGATTACATCCATCTCAAGCCGTTATTAATTGCTATCTCAATCGGCGGTCAACTGGCCGGAGTATTTAGCTTCCCTTAATAAACTACATATCCGTCATTTCCCGTAGATTTTGCACACACTTGTTGAATTCAAGCCTTCCCCACCGGTTCTTCATCTCATTTCAAAACTCGAAGTGACTCAATTCGCACCAGGAAGCGTCTGCCAAGAATAAGCGGTCACCGCGCATCTGCTCAGAACGAGACGCGCTCGTTTTGACAGCCGTGTACATTTTTATGGCCAGCCGTCAAAGTTAGCATTTTGGAGGAGCCTGCATGGGCACGCTAGCGTACCTTGTAGCTGACGACAGCGGAAATGGTGCTGTCTGATAAGAGAACCGCGTCAGCAGTAGTATATTGCTAATATCTTTAGATATCACTCGCCTGTCATGACCAATTTCCAAGGATCTTTGTTTCTAAGCATTACCATGTAAACAAAGCAAATGGTGTCGGTGTTGCACGACACGAGATCGGATTGGAGTTTTCTGACATTCTAAAATAGAAGGTTTATACTGCAAGATGAAAGACAGCCGGTTTTAGACCACAATGGCATGAGCGTATATTTTTGTATAGTGTCCTGCAATGTATGCCACAAGCCCCACCGAGATATCAAAACTCAAATTCGAACCGGAACTCCTTTTTGTAGCTATGAACATGCCATGAATGAAACCCTTGGCCCATACCCTAACAACAGGACAGTTGGCCAACTATGGCGCGTCACAAAAGGTAGACCACTCCATCAATCCAATTCAATATTTCTTTCAGTTTGCCACCTACTTCAAACACAGCCAGGGGATAAATGGTTGTGATATGACTGAACCTATGGCCCCTGTGTGGTAAAATGCCTCGTAATAACGAAGAAGGAATGTTTGTGCTCGGGCATTCATCCGTGAATGGGAAACGCTGCTCGAAATGTCAATTCGGGCTAGCTGAAAAGACTATGGTTTTAGAAATTCTCACCTTAAAAAAAACCCGGACTCCTTTACGCATGTCTGACACAAAGATATTAATTTTGCAACCATTGTTAGGCTGGTTTCCATATAAAATAACTTTGAATGTCTAGCTTTCGCTTACCACTGCGACCTTGCCCTGTTCACTGCAATACCTTATACCGTTTCCACAACGGTTACCCAAAGTGCGATTTGAATCGTTTGAAGAGAGTGGTCAAAGGAAAAGCAATTTAAGACCGTTGTATTGTTAATCCAGTAAAATTACAATCGAGCTACTTTGATACTAATTTTAGGCTGGACCGAGAACATAGTCGATGGAAATATCACAATTTGTAAGCCACAAAACCAGTTTAAAACCAAGGCTATATTTGGTTGGAAAGGGTTTCTATAGCACTGTAATAAGTAAAGTAGCTTTTACCCAAGTGAGCAGTTGAGCGCTGTATATTAAGCTATTACTGGAAGCCTTTATTACTCCCATACGTATGAGAAAACGTAATTCACTGTGTTTTGCTTTGTACCAACACATATCCTATACATGTACAAGGTTTTCTCGAGCATCCCAATAATGCAATATCTCGGCGAGTATTGCCTCCTATTAAACACCATGCAAGGTTACCAGGCAATTTACGAGCACCATTTGAGCAGCGTGGTGCACTGAGCTCGCACCAACGCGTCGCCGAACTGTCAAAAAGAAAGAAGAAGTCCCAAGCTGGGCTGGGGAAGGACATTTGAATTAAAATAATATTCTAAAGCATGTACATAGCCATTGCGATGACCTTGATGTAGCACCCAATATACCTGCTTTGTTAGAGAAAAAGGCTTGCGTTCAGGCACCCGCCTATGTGATCACGTTACTTGCTACCTTAATTGTTAAACTGGTAAAGGGAACCTTGAATTGCATTTACATAATTTAAACACAGCTGAAGGTCGATACAATATACTTTCCTTGATTCGAATATCTTATGTCATTTAGATATATGCTCAAAATGTCTACTATTCATTTTCTAGTTAAAAACCCCCAAACATTTTGGAAATTTGAAACTGCCGGGAAAACGATGGACACCTGGCGTAAATATATCTACTACATGTGTTCTGTTACCAACGTAACCAATATTTTCCTGGAACAATTACCGTATACGGGGACGGAGCGTTATGACCCAACTGTATACTTTATCCTATACAATAATTTACAGTCAATATTCTATAGAAACTGCAGCGC
>JASAOE010000380.1:0-64829 GCA_029964075.1 Patiria pectinifera
CTGTAGGAATAACCTCTGGTATTGAGACTACTTTGGCAGAGAGAAGCACAGAAGCTGTAACTCAAATAACGTCTGAGACAACAATTCCAGAAATAGCCTCAACCTATAGAGCTACAACTGTGGCTGAAACTACAATTGTAGCAGAGGCAACAACTTCAATTGTGACTACACCTGTGGAAACTACTGTTGCTGTAGGAACGACCACAGAGGAGGGAATAACCACAGCTGCACAGACATCTGCTGGTGCGAGCACATCCCTTGGAAAAACCACCGGTACTGAGACTACTCTAGCAGAGAGCAGTACAGAAGCATTATCCACCAGAACATCCCAGACAACTCCAGAGGTTGCCACAACCGGCAGAAGTACCACTGTGGCTGATACTACTGTTGACGTCGAGACTACCACACAGGGTGTGACTACATCTGTTGAAACAACTGTCGCTGAAGGTACCACAACAGAACAGGTAACAACTTCAGTTCCTCAGACATCAGCTGCTATCAGCACATCTACCAAGACCACTACTGCAGGTGCAGAGACAACTGCAGCAGCTGGTACATCAACAGCAGCCGAGACAACTTCTGAGGATAAGGTCACAACAGTCGGTGCCTCAACCGTGATCGGGACAACCATTGCAGCAGAGACAACTGCACACACCACTTCACCTGCACACACCACTGTTGATGAAGGTAGTACAATAGCTCCCGCAACAACCACAGCTGCTCAAACATCTGATATTGGCACAACTTTTGTTTTAACCACTGGGATTGAGACAACTGTTCCAGACAGAACTACAGAAGCTGTTACAACCATGATATCCCAGACAGTAACTGATGAGGAAGCCACGACCAGGAGAGATACAACTCTGGTTGAAACCACAGTTGTGGCAGAGACAACAACACCAGCAGTGACTACATCTGCTGAAACTACTTTTGCTGAAAGTACCACCACAGAGCAGAGATCAACTACAGCTGCACAGACGTCAGCTGGTATTAGCACAACTGTAGGAATAACCTCTGGTATTGAGACTACTTTGGCAGAGAGAAGCACAGAAGCTGTAACTCAAATAACATCTGAGACAACAATTCCAGAAATAGCCTCAACCTATAGAGCTACAACTGTGGCTGAAACTACAATTGTAGCAGAGGCAACAACTTCAATTGTGACTACACCTGTGGAAACTACTGTTGCTGTAGGAACGACCACAGAGGAGGGAATAACCACAGCTGCACAGACATCTGCTGGTGCGAGCACATCCCTTGGAATAACCACTGGTACTGAGACTACTCTAGCAGAGAGCAGTACAGAAGCTTTATCCACCAGAACATCCCAGACAACTCCAGAGGTTGCCACAACCGGCAGAAGTACCACTGTGGCTGATACTACTGTTGACGTCGAGACTACCACACAGGGTGTGACTACATCTGTTGAAACAACTGTCGCTGAAGGTATCACAACAGATCAGGTAACAACTACAGTTCCTCAGACATCAGCTGCTATCAGCACATCTACCAAGACCACTACTGCAGGTGCAGAGACAACTGCAGCAGCTGGTACATCAACAGCAGCCGAGACAACTTCTGAGGATAAGGTCACAACAGTCGGTGCCTCAACCGTGATCGGGACAACCATTGCAGCAGAGACAACTGCACACACCACTTCACCTGCACACACCACTGTTGATGAAGGTAGTACAATAGCTCCCGCAACAACCACAGCTGCTCAAACATCTGATATTGGCACAACTTCTGTTTTAACCACCGGGATTGAGACAACTGTTCCAGACAGAACTACAGAAGCTGTTACAACCATGATATCCCAGACAATAACTGATGAGGAAGCCACGACCACGAGAGATACAATTCTGGTTGAAACCACAGTCGTGGCAGAGACAACAACACCAGCAGTGACTACATCTGATGAAACTACTTTTGCTGAAAGTACCACCACAGAGCAGAGATCAACTACAGCTGCACAGACGTCAGCTGGTATTAGCACAACTGTAGGAATAACCTCTGGTATTGAGACTACTTTGGCAGAGAGAAGCACAAAAGCTGTAACTCAAATAACATCTGAGACAACAATTCCAGAAATAGCCTCAACCTATAGAGCTACAACTGTGGCTGAAACTACAATTGTAGCAGAGGCAACAACTTCAATTGTGACTACACCTGTGGAAACTACGATTGCTGTAGGAACGACCACAGAGGAGGGAATAACCGCAGCTGCACAGACATCAGCTGGTGCGAGCACATCCCTTGGAATAACCACTGGTACTGAGACTACTCTAGCAGAGAGCAGTACAGAAGCTTTATCCACCAGAACATCCCAGACAACTCCAGAGGTTGCCACAACCGGCAGAAGTACCACTGTGGCTGATACTACTGTTGACGTCGAGACTTCCACACAGGGTGTCACTACATCTGTTGAAACAACTGTCGCTGAAGGCATCACAACAGATCAGGTAACAACTACAGTTTCTCAGACATCAGCTGCTATCAGCACATCTACCAAGACCACTACTGCAGGTGCAGAGACAACTGCAACAGCTGGTACATCAACAGCAGCCAAGACAACTTCTGAGGATAAGGTCACAACAGTCGGTGCCTCAACTGTGATCGGGACAACCATTGCAGCAGAGACAACTGCACACAACACTTCACCTGCACACACCACTGTTGATGAAGGTAGTACAATAGCTCCCGCAACAACCACAGCTGCTCAAACATCTGATATTGGCACAACTTCTGTTTTAACCACTGGGATTGAGACAACTGTTCCAGACAGAACTGCAGAAGCAACCATGATATCCCAGACAGTAACTGATGAGGAAGCCACGACCAGGAGAGATACAACTCTGGTTGAAACCACAATTGTGGCAGAAGCAACAACACCAGCAGTGACTACATCTGCTGAAACTACATTTGCTGAAAGTACCACCACAGAGCAGAGATCAACTACAGCTGCACAGACGTCAGCTGGTATTAGCACAACTGTAGGAATAACCTCTGGTATTGAGACTACTTTGGCAGAGAGAAGCACAGAAGCTGTAACTCAAATAACATCTGAGACATCAATTCCAGAAATAGCCTCAACCTATAGATCTACAACTGTGGCTGAAACTACAATTGTAGCAGAGGCAACAACTTCAATTGTGACTACACCTGTGGAAACTACTATTGCTGTAGGAACGACCACAGAGGAGGGAATAACCACAGCTGCACACACATCAGCTGGTGCGAGCACATCCATTGGAATAACCACTGGTACTGAGACTACTCTAGCAGAGAGCAGTACAGAAGCTTTATCCACCAGAACATCCCAGACAACTCCAGAGGTTGCCACAACCGGCAGAAGTACCACTGTGGCTGATACTACTGTTGACGTTGAGACTACCACACAGGGTGTGACTACATCTGTTGAAACAACTGTCGCTGAAGGCATCACAGCAGATCAGGTAACAACTACAGTTCCTCAGACATCAGCTGCTATCAGCACATCTACCAAGACCACTACTGCAGGTGCAGAGACAACTGCACACACCACTTCACCTGCACACACCACTGTTGATGAAGGTAGTACAATAGCTCCCGCAACAACCACAGGTGCTCAAACATCTGATATTGGCACAACTTCTGTTTTAATTACTGGGGATGAGACAACTGTTCCAGACAGAACTACAGAAGCTATTACAACCATGATATCCCAGACAATAACTGTTGAGGAAGCCACGACCAGGAGAGATACAACTCTGGTTGAAACCACAGTTGTGGCAGAGACAACAACACCAGCAGTGACTACATCTGCTGAAACTACTTTTGCTGAAAGTACCACCACAGAGCAGAGATCAACTACAGCTGGACTGACGTCAGCTGGAATTAGCACAACTGTAGGAACAACCTCTGGTATTGAGACTACTTTGGCAGAGAGAAGTACAGAAGCTGTAACTCAAATAACATCTGAGACAACAATTTTAGAAATAGCCTCAACCTATAGAGCTACAACTGTGGCTGAAACTACAATTGTAGCAGAGGCAACAGCTCCAGTTGTGACCACACATGTGGAAACTACTGCTGCTGGAGGTACGACCACAGAGCAGGGAGTAACCACATCTGCACATACATCAGCTGGTTTGAGCACATCCCTTGAAATAACCACTGGTACTGAGACTACTCTAGCAGAGAGCAGTACAGAAGCTCTATCCACCAGAACATCCCTGACAACTCCAGAGGTAGCCACAACCGGCATAAGTACCACTGTGGCTGATACCACTGTTGACGTCGAGACTACCGCACAGGGTGTGACTATATCTGTTGAAGCAACTGTCTCTGAAGGTATCACAACAGATCAGGTAACAGCTACAGCTTCTGAGACATCAGCTGCTATCAGCACATCTGCTAAGACAACTGGTGCAGAGGCAACCACAACGGATCAGGAACCTGCCACTGCTGAGGTCACCACTGTAACTCACTCTACAACAGACCCTGCTACAACTTATGGAGATGGTACCACCTTACCAGGTAAGACAAGCACTGCTGAGGTTACCACAACAAATAGATTAGCCCCTGTTTCTGACAGTACAACTTCAGCAAAGACAACATTAGTCTCCGATACGACTAGCTCTGAGAGAACTGTTGTTACTACACATGTCGAATCGACAGTAAGCCAAACACCTACCACCCTGGAAAAATCAACAACAGTTGAACAGACTGAACCTGAGATCAGCACTGCATCTGAAAGTACAACTGTTGGTGAGACAACTGTAGCAAAGACAAAAGAGTATACAACCAGTGCCCAAGAAAGTACTTTCGTTGAAACTACAACTCCTGCACAGACAGCAGTTGCTGCCGAGACCACCACTGCAGCACATACAATAGAGGCTGCTGAGACCACATCTGCAGCAAGCACAACTAGTCTTGGTCCCACTGTTTTGGAAACCACATCGGACCGCGTTTCAATGGTCTCAGAAGCAACAACAAAAGCTTATGAAACATCTAGTCCGGAAACGACATCTGCTGGGGCCAGCACAGTTGTTCAAAGCACATTTGTTGCTGAGACAACTGTTGCAGATGTAACCACCATCGAAGGTCCAACAACTACTCTGGGAGTAGGTACTTTAGGCAAAGTGACTACATTGCCCGAGTTCACAACTCCAGCACAGACAACATTTGATATTGAGAGCACAGCCGCAGCAGGGGCAACAAAAGTATCTCAGACAGCAACTGCTGCACAGAAAACCACAGCCGGTGTTCAGACAACGGGTCAGGAAACCGCCACTGCTGAGGTCAGCACTGTAGCTCACTCTACAACAGATGTTGCGACAACTGCTAGAGATGGTACTACCGCACCGGGCCAAACAAACAGTGTTGAGGTTACCATGACAAAGAGATTAATCTCTGTTTCTCAAAGTACAACTCCAGCACAGACAACATTTGATATTGGGAGCACATCTGCAACAGAGACAACAAAGGTGTCTCAGACAACAACTGCTGCAGAGACGACCACAGCCGCTGTTCAGACAACGGGTCAGGAAACCGGCACTGCTGAGGCCAGCACTGTAGCTCACTCTACAACAGATGTTGCGACAGCTGCTAGAAATGGTACTACCGCAGCAGGCCAGAAAAGCACTGTTGAGGTTACCACGACAAAGATTTTAACCACTGTTTCTGAAAATACAACTTCGGTTGCTGATACAACTAGCGCTGAGAGAAGTGTTGTCACTACACCTGTCGAAACGACAGTAAGCCAAGCAACGACCATCCTGGAGAAATCAACACCAGTTGAGCAGACTAAAGCTGAGGTCAGCACTGCATCTGAAAGTACAACTGTTGGTGAGACAACTGTAGCAACGACAGAAGGGGATACAACCAGTTCCCAATTAAGCACTTTGGCTGAAACTACACCTCCAGCACAGACAACAGTTCAGGTTAGTGCTTCAGGGCAGAGTAGTACTGCCAAATCAAGCACCGTTGTGGAGCAAACATCAGCAACCGAAGCTACTACAGTGGCAGAGATTTCAACTCCAGTTGAAACAACAACCGAAGAGTTTACAACTACCACCGAAGCTGCAACCACAGGAACAACTCTGTCTGTGACAGCTACCTATAAAACAACAGAGCAGACCACAGAAAGCCAGAATACACCAGCCCAGACTCAGATAACAGAATCTAAGAGAAGCAAAACCGTTGCACAGACTACATCTGAAGGAAAAACAAGGACTGAGTTTACCCCTTCAGAACTTACTTCTGCTAAAGTTGGTACTTTTGGGCAGACGACGGATTCTCTAGAACATACACAATTCCCCCAAACATCTACACCTCTGGGAACCCCGCCAGAAATTACTTCATTGGTGAAAGGGGATCATACATCTTTCGCACAGTCCACTACACCATCGCCTGCTACTCTTCAGCAAACGATCTTCCCACAAACTGTTGTCTTTACAGAAACTTTAACTGTCGATGCAGGGAGCACAAAGGTACAGGCAACTGCTCCTGCCAAAATAACAACAGAAACAGTTACTGACCTCTATGAGACATTGAAATTGACCACCCTTGGGCAGATAACCATTTCTGGCACCTCCGAAGAAAGTATTACAACAGAATCTCTTAGCACAATTAGCAACATTACCTCTCCAGTGAACCCAACAGCTCCACATGTGACAAGTTTCCCGGACACTACAAAAGCTGCTGAAATTGGAGGTAGGACGGTTTCTTATTTTCATTTTCAAAACTCTAAAATTGGGACTCCATATTGTTGAGTCTTTGCATTGTTAAATTCAAAACATGTGCAGAGATAATGTTGTCAGCTCTTCTGTGGTGGATGGTCTGTGTTTGTGGGGTTTCATGATATGGTACAGTCAGTCAATGCAGATACCTGCTTATTGCGTGCTTCGTTTTCATGAATTTATATATTATTCAGATGATGGTGGGGAGTTTTAGTCTGAATTTCATTCTGGCCAATGTTGTGGTGTTCTTTATTTCTCTGTACTTTGAAAAATGATCTTTAGATTGATCAACTTGTATGCATAGGTCTTATTCTTGTCGATTCGTTTAGTGGGCGCTTAGAATACGTTTGTCAATGATGTGTTATGAGTTGTCTTTTAGAAATGAATTTTGATGCCAGACATTTCCCTTCAATGACGATTCATTTGTGTTTTCGGCAGTGCTAGTGTACTCATGCCACTTGATTGCTGTTTTTGTTAATTTGAATTTTTTTTTTTTTTGGCTTGGTTGTTGTGTTGTTTGTTTGTTTTTGTTGTTGCATCTGAAGCTACTGTCTTCCCAAAAATTCAGTCCGATGTATTAGATTGCATGTAGAAAATCAGTGGGTTTAGCTATAAAACATTGAAACAAGCAACATGCGTGGAATGCGCATGGAAACACTTATAAATATGGCATGACATTTTTCTGAAAAGTCATTCCACCAGACCCAGACTTTTCAATGGTCGATCTTTTAAAGTTACAAAAATACGGACATTCACTTGTCGGATCTTAAGCTTCAAATTTCAGTGACTGGTCTTCACTTTCTGGAGCAAGGTATATACCTCGCTCCAGAAGACAATTTTCCTTGAACTCTTATATAAGATAAATTTCCTTAAACTTGTCTGGAATGAATAACTTTCCTCGAATGACCTGCTGCTCAGCACCTTACGGTAATTACAAAGTGGTTAAACAGTTATTGAAGTTGGAAGGATGTTGTTGCATGTCGTTCTGTACTTTTGGTCTCGGTCTGTTGTTTTTCACTAACTTGAACTATTAACCCCAAGACCAGTTTTCATGCATTTACCATATGGGTCGCAATCATAGTTGTAGGTTGTCAGGGTACAAGAAATTATTGTTCGTAATGTAAACAAAAGAAGAAACTAAGGGAGTTTTTTCCAAGTCCTTTTCCCTTCGTCAGAAATAATATATCTCTGTTTCAGATCCAAAGTCCAAAGGCAGCCATTGATTGAACGCTTACACATCCTTTGCGTGCATGGATGAATATCAGTGAAACTTGTACTGAATGTGGTCAATACCCAGATCGAATGTTGGCTGAAGAGGAACAAAATGGTAACCTTTCCCGTTTTTGTGGGAGACAAGGAATTATCCAAGGGGCCTTTTCTGTTACTCACCCTGTACATTGTGAAAATTGATTTTGTTTTTTCTATTTTTTTTTTAATTATTTTTTTGATAGGGATGGGGTTGTCTTTTGGAAAATTCACTAGGCTTATAAACCATTCCTCTCAAACGTCGATATATGTTGAATTCACATTGATTTCTGCATTTCAGGTACGGACATGGGCGCTCACCGTTTTCCATCAGATTAATTTTGATTACAGGGACATTATTTCAATGATAAAATGATCCATTAAAGAACGGTTCATGGCTTATGGTCCAGTACATTTCACGCGGTACATTACACATCTTGGAACACTTTTAACCTGTTGAGTTGCATGTATTTCATGATTCTATCCCATAAAAGGAGCGCACGCACTCCATGCGACCTTGACGTGCACACACAGCTAAACCCGTATTTACAGGGAACAGACTTCAGTAAATTTTAGCAGGATATCGATTCTATTTTTCAGTGCTGTGGGCCGGGCCTTTTGTGTTTTCTTGTTGGGCTGACAAGAAATATTATGTCCCCGGTGCTTGAAAACAGTGTGAAGTAACACAAGTGTCTAAGCTCTTGCAGTCCGATCGATTTAACCCGTTAGGAAAACAAAACAAGAGCGTCTGTAACGGCAGGGGGTATTATTATCCAACAAACAGTATCGATTTCTTAGTGCTTGGGTTTTTATTCAAACATGCATCAGAAAATGTTGGTAAACCTATAAGAGTTACAATGGAGTCTGAGTGAAGAATAATGTATTTTAGATTTAAAAAAAGTTACCGTCCCGTTCAAAATTATAGTTTAACCCAGCTGAAAAGTCTTGAAATTAGGCGGGATTTATGTCCTTTGTGAAGCAAATACACGCTCGAAAAGGTTCAGGATGCGTCTTTGAAATACGTGTAGTTAGATAACAGCCGAGAGCTACATGCTTTTCCTGGAGATTTCACGAAAGTAGGCCTATGAAGATAATAGAAGACATGTTTTGTAAAGGTGTGAAGGATCCTTGGCGAAAGGTTTGGAGGTGTTTATAGAAAGTGACACTGCTTGTATGTAAACATTGCCTTCCCACTTACCCCGAATCCCCGTACTCGTGGAAGCTTACCTATATACTTTCAGTCCACATCGCCTATTATTTTATCTAATCCAGCAAATACTTAACTCACAAAGAAAAGGCATCACGTCTTAAAAAAGAAGACTGACGGTAGATGCAGTTTTTTCTATTACACTTAGATTTACAAGCAGGCCAGTAATGGACTATTGAAAGAAAGTTCATTGTTATTATGTTGGAATTATACCATTAATAGACAACTCCGTCGGAAGCGGTCTCAGTTTTTTTAGTAATAGCGAATTAGCAAAGACCTTTATGATTTATGGTGTACCCTCGGCCGGTATGCGCCCTTTTGATAACATCGCAAAAACAGTACGTTTGAAGCAATTAACATTTAGGAAGATGCTTTAACCATGTTCTTAAATCTGACTAGCTCAAGACCCGATCTCATACTATCACCCGGTTTGTATTTTATAGTGGCGCCAGTCCTGTGTTAATTTTGACAGTTTGGCTCCAACTCGATGGAATTTATGCACTGCTGAAAATAGGCCTACGCATTAAAGGTAACGCAAAAATCGCTGCCTTGTCGGGTATAAACATGGCACTTTTCAACATTATCTCCTTAAATGCAAAAGATTATGTGGATTTTTCGGCCACCCAGAAGTGTAAAATATGGTTGATAAATATGTCCGGACGAATGTATACATTTAATATTTAGCATTGAATTTAATACGAAAGAGGCTGTCGCTGGAGGCGCTATTGCGAAATTATGGACATAAGTTAGACCTACATGTATATGAGTGGTGGGGAAGGTGAGCAATACTGCGGGTTGTTCCCTTTTTATAAGACACAATTATCATGTTGCGGCCATCTTGATTTTTTGCATTCAAATCAAAGTAACCAAAGCGAGGCTGGAAGGAAAGTGGTTCCTTTTTGGCACATTATCATTCAGTACTGCTATTGGATACTGGAAACATGACTAACATGGTGGCAGCATGATCAAGCTCCTTTATGGACCATATGCCATGCGTACGGGGGACACGTATGCAGCTCGGGAAAAGTTGCTTTTTAAATTACTATTTTGCGTGGTTCATCTGACACAAAACAACATGTGAGCAATGTACCTTCCACATCATAATGTGAAGAAATATATGAATTTGTTGAAAACACTTCACGGAATCGTGATATAGCCCTCTATTTTTTTCCCCAGCCGCACACGTATCCCGTACCCGAACCATTTCTAATGGTCCCTGTTTTGCTTATCCACCTCGCGCCATAGAATTTGTTTGATCAAAAATCCCGATAAAGATCCTGATTCTATTAAGAGGCGTCTGCGACAGAACCCTTTATTCACATCACAATCTTTTTTTACACCATCTCGAATGAATCACGGAGACTGCATACCGATCGTTTGTAACAAGCACCCAATTATATTTACCGCTGGCGTGTTGGATAGCTTTTGTATCGAAAAAGAAGGCCAGAAAAGCTTAAGCTTTAAGAAGTCCAGATTATCAGTCTTCCCTATACGCCCATCCCCAGGCTAAGAATGTCACATTAATTCTTCCCGTAACGGGAGTTTGATCTTCGGGCGTAGATATATTTAAGCCGTACATTCCAATGGCGACTTTATGTATATTTGAAAGAAATCGTGAAACTGGTCATCTCCTTTCGTGTTGAATCAACATCAACGTATCTTTCTGTAAACACTTATCATCCTGAAGGTGCCGTAAGAAGCTTATTCTGTTTACAGAATAAGCTGTGTTTACTTCTTACAAGATGCACCAAAATATTCACTAAAGAACACATTTTTACAATTTATGTGGCGTCATGTCCCGGACTTTGCTTGCCGTTGACAAAGCAAAACTCCAGTTTGATTCGAAGGCAAAAGGAGGCCAAGCTCTTTACTTTAAAATCTCCGTTGATTCTCCTCAAAAGCCATTTTATAAAGAGGACGATTTGGGAGCTTTTATCATATAACTCACTTTTCTCAAGTTTGGCCAATTTTTATTTTCATTTATAATTCGTAATTTTTCTATGATTGAGGCAGTGTAAATCTGAATCCGGTTTGTAATTTACAACGGGTACGCAATTAGGAAACTTACTGAAAAGATCACGAACATGAGACTAGTCACAGTGTCAAATTTACTGGAAAACGGATCAGGTAGTATTAACTTCTTTCCTTCGATAATTTTTAATGCCGTGATATTTTTAAACTCAGCGAATTATTCCCATTTTCCCTTCCCTTTTTTTTTATAACCTTTTTAAATAATGTAATTCACAATGCATGCAGTATAATCCGACACCTGGCATGTACGTTCAAACTTATATTATCTGCATTATTTTTTCCTCTTAGTGGCATAAACATGTACTGTACGTGCTATTTAGGAGTTGCAACGGGACTTGGAATATTTGTTCGGATTTTTTTTTGGCGACACAAAAGTTATTAATGGGACACCAAAAGAAAGGTTCGCCCATGTTGAATTGTGGAATATTAAATGTATAATTTTCCAATTATTTGCGGCCCGACAGTAATGCAAAATGCAAGCATGTCCTTTGTGCTTGGAGACACAGGAGCAACCTTATTGAAAGCTTTAAGAAGGTTAAAGTTTGATTTGAAATAACATTTTAGGGGGAAATCTGGATTTCAAAATGGTCTCAGAAAATCTTGGTGAGACCCTGTCTCCGAAAAAAAAAGAATCTACCCCGAAAGTTTGTATTTTCGAGTTTCATCCCGAAAATAGATGACTTTTCTAAATAGGGACCAGATATTTTACTGTAAATACAAAGGTTATCCACTTTCATTAACAAAATTAATGACACGATATAGGTTCATTGGTAGATTTCGTTTTCTTTATGTAAACAAATTACATGTGTTAAAGATGAGGTATACATTTCTGATGTTTGCTTTATTTGTATCCACAACTGATGAAGCTGAGATAAAATGTCTACCTGCAGCGTCATCATTTCAAAGCTCGTGGACATGCGTCATTGGAAATCAGTTCTTGTATAAGAAGTTTCTAATTTGCGCCTAAATCTGCATGGGCTTATGTAACAGGGTGGGTCTACATACGCTGGACGAGTACCGGGGTATTAAAAAGGATAAGTAGTATCTTTTGTCCTGCTTTCAAGCATGAAAGGACGTTGCATGTGAATACTGGGTGTGTCGGGTTTAGCTTTGTGTACCATTGGTATCACACAGTGACACAGAACAAAAGCAGAGGGACCGTTGCTTGGTACACACGTTATGGGAACCGTTGTGGGCTTAGCGCGAGGCACATTTCGGCTCTTGGCTTGAGCATCGTCGCATCGATCGACCGACCGCCATTGGAGACTCTCTCAGGCTGCTGGTTGTATTTCTCGCACTGGAGTTGGAATTCATGGTGGATCCGTGATGGTTTTGTTCGGATAACAACAGGAAAAAACATCACATAGTTGGAATGTGTTGCCAAAATGTTTTCTCGCCATTGGAAACTTTCGACGGCGGCAGAGTGGACGGACGGCGATTTTGATGACTGACTTAGATAGCACTCGCTTTTCCACACTTTCTGTACCAGACGGTTGGAGTTGAAAAGAGGGAAAAGAACCTTGAGTTGAATGGTCGCCGCTGACAATGTATCTTGATGTCAAGTATTCTTTCTCTTGATATTCGGTGGCCACAATGGCTATTGACCCCGCGATTATAAAATGGAATATATTCAATCATAACTCGTTACGTTGACGAGTAGCCGAGGACACAACTCTTTTTCACTAGAAGCTTTAGAATAATTTCGGACCATTCTCAGATGTTTCTAATCATTGAGACACTTTTCTTGGAGGTTACGCTTTCATTAATAATTGAACTACGTGGAGTTGGAAGCTGAACCTGTGGAGGAAAAAAAATCTCCCAATGGATGATTCAAGAGAGCGTGATCTGATGGCATCGAATAAGGATAATTTTGATGACTTCGACTAGCTTGACAGAAGAATTGGGCTTATTTAATTAAACTTTCAACCTGTTATGAAACCGGAGTACAGTATCGACTCGACCTCGACGATGGGACACCTCCCAGTTGACAAACTCCAACTCGGCACTGTTCAAACAACACCTCCCTTCAGACATTCCAGAGAAGGATAGGCCGTGTTTGCTGAATACTTGAGGGCCAATTCTTGTCGCAGTGCATTTGCCACACCGTTTTGTTGGATTGGCTTCATCTTGAAGTGCCCGGCAGGCAGTGTTCTTTATGACACCTGTCTGCCTGGATAGATTAGGATGTTGACTGAGTTTAGCGTAGAAATATGTAGCGTTGGTGTAATAAGATCGAAAAGGTTTTGCTTGTGGAATTAGACAAACTGGTATATAACTCTTTTCTTTGATATCGGCAAAAGATTATAGATGAATGTATATTAGGTGAAGGTTCTGTTACATTACAGGTAGTAAAACTTTAGTTGCTGCCGTTTCGCATGGGACAGCCCACTATGGACAGCCCATGCAGAGATTTTGGTTAAAAACAGTCAATTGTCAGTGTAGCCGAGAATCTTGATTTAGCAGGGAAAAAAGGAAGTCTTTATTTGTTGGGCAGTATGATCTAATGTTTGTTGTTCAACTTGAACACAATTTATTTGGTAAAGGGACAAAGTTTTTGGGAGGTAAATTAGTACAACTTTAGGAACCACACAAAATAAGTGCAGGGTTTTTATTTCTATCTTTTTTTCTTTTTTTTTTGCTTTTTTATTAGTTAAACATCATTAAAGAGTCGTTAAGATTTCGTGTTCATTTTTTTTCCGGAAGTTAATGCAAATTTAGGATATTTCAGATTTTTTGTTAGTTGTTTAGGAAAAGTTAGTTTTAATAATTTTAATTAAGCTACACTTTAAGAATCACTTCAGGTTTATGTAGGACATGATAGATAGGTTGATAGTAACCCAGTAAAGCGAGCTCACTCCAACAACAGTGAGGTATAATTTAACGTAATTAAAATTTTACATAGGTTAAAATACCGGTCAAGTTATTTGTCGCAAACACAAGCAATACACTTGAAAAACGGGACCAGGATCCGCAATCGCCTTTAGGAAGTGCAAATTTAAGGTATAGGATCAAACTCTCACTAACACTAACCCTTGTTCCTAAACCTTAGAATCTCCACTTCTGTCAGGGTGGGCGTGTGACCAGGGTATTGTTTTTCTTGTTGCTTGTGTTCTTGCCTCATTTCGCCGACCCAAGAAGTAGGTATTATTGATTAGTCAGGAGTAAAGGAGGTTTTAACTTAGGTGTTAGAGTTTGGACTGAGCTCGTTTCACAATGGGTTGCTTTTTTGTAGGGATTGTCGCAAGTCTGTCTGTCCCGTCAGTCCCGTCTGTCCCGTCTGTCTCTCAGTTTTCACAATCACCACATCATTGCATTATTTTTGACGTAGCTTAGCCGATGAGAACGATGCTCTTAATCCTTCTTTCCAATGCTTCCCTCCTGATACACAGAAGTTGAGGCTATTGCCGTTGGCGATCCTCATTACACCACCTTTGACGGTCGCCACTTCACCTTCCAGGGTGACTGCGAGTATCTGCTTGCCTCAGATTGCATTGCAGATAACTCGCAGTTTGAAGTGGTGACTGTCAACCAGCAAAGCACCAGTAGTTTCCAGACGGCAGTTACTCAGTCAGTGCGCATCACTTTGGGTGACACGGTAGGTTTTGGAATCAATCATCCATACCTTGTCTCCCTCCATCCTTAACGATTAAACAAACTAAGATGGCAATTAAAACCGTGGAAAAAATGAAAAATCGGCCCCTTTTGTTTAGTTGGCCAGAACTCAATAAATATTTACCCAATTGGAAAGTTTTTAGGTTTTTTGAAAAGCTAATGCACTATTCTCTCCAAACAAATACTGATATTTGCATTGTATTTTTTTAAAAGCTGAAAAAGAGAGGGTTTTTTTTTGGGGGGGGGACACCCTGTACATATATATTTGAGTTGATGGTGGTAAAGTCTATACTATAACAACACGGCAAATTGCTGCAAATGTTTCTTTTGTTTGATTAATAAGTGGTGTTATGACCATTCAAATAGATAATTCAACTCCAACGAGGAAGACGGCAGATTGTGAATGACATCGCAGTCAACACTCCGGCGTTCCTAGGAAATGACATCAGCATCAGGAGAACTGGTCTGCAGACGGTGTGTATTCCATTTCAGCTTTGTACCAATTAAGATTTTTAAATTGAACTATAACTAGCAAGCCCATGCAGTTATTGAAATTATTGCATCTTTCCAATTAGGAACATTTTTTAGCCCATCAATTTGTAATACAATCAACATTTTTTTAAAAATACCCATGCAGAATTTGAGGAGTGGTTGAGAGTTGGTAAATGTGAAATAAACTGTTATATTAAAAAAAAGAAACATTGAAATAGATTATTAGAGGTGAAACTTTCAAAAGATTGAATATTGACACTGTCATTATTGCAATTTTGGCCAATTCTTTCAATGCTTATATTGTACATTTCTTTTACTTTGGAATTATGGTATGATGGTTATGTGTTTGCGATAAGAAAGAACTGAAAATAGTTAAAGGTTATAAGAATTTAAAAATGAAGAATTTCAACTTCGTTTATGATAATAAGTTATAAGAATTTAGAAATGAAGAATTTCAACTTCGTTTCTGATTGCAGTCTATTCTGACCCCTCTTGGACTGCGAGTGAAGTGGGACGGCTCTACTGGAGTAAAGGTTCTTCTGAATGGAACTACCTACAGGACGATGGTCTGCGGCCTTGGAGGAAACAACGATGGAGACCCTGATGATGACTTTACTTCAATTTCTGGATCACCTGTAAGATTTGATGATTCTCTTTTTTTCAAATCGAAAATTTGGGGAGATCATAATTTTGATAACTGCTATCTAAGGAAGTCCAAAGTTTTAATTGTTAGCATCTTATGTAATGTTCTTGTAATCTGTAATTCAATTCTTCTTGTATTGATTTTTGTATTGATTTGGTTTTTTTTATTTTGCAGACATCATTGTTGGCATTTGCCAACAGCTACATTGTCAACACAGCAGAATGCCCTGAAACATCGACCAGTGTTCCAAGTCCTTGTGACAACAACTCAACAATTGCTGCAATTGCAGCAACAATCTGCAATGACATCATCAGATCTGATGGTAAGAAATGTTTCAGTATACAGCTGAGATACTTGATGTCAAATGTTCCCTGCATCAGTTTGGTTACTCTTGGGGCATAGTCTCTTAGAATGCATGAAGAGGTAGAGACATCTTTATAAACTAATGATTTTTTTTCTCTCTCTCAGGTCCATTTGCTGCATGCGTAGCAGCAATGCCAACAGATGCAAGTAATTTCTACAGTGATTGTCAGTATGATATATGTGCTTTATATCCCGACACATCTGGAGCTTGTGACATCTTTGCAGCATTTGTAGACACCTGCGATGCCCGAGGCTACCCACCATCCGATTGGCGGTCATCAGACCTTTGCTGTAAGTTTTCTCAAACTTTGTTTCAGTCAAACGATAATTCAGACAAAACATCTGGATCTGATCCTGATGATCTAAGAACATCGGAATACATTTCGGCCAACTAAATGTACATGTACTTTTGAATGAGTTGCCTTTATTTTCATCAATTGAGAATGCTTTTTAGTATTGTATAATTCAAAGGGCTAAATTATCTTTCAAAATTAAAGTTGTTTCTGTCATGATAGCATCCTTACTGATATGAAATCTGGTATGCAGTCAAGTTTTTGGCTACATAGATTTTAGAAAGAAAGTTGTGCATGGATCAGATTTTTTTCTCTGAGCTTTTGGGTAGAGAAGAGAAAGTAATTACTTTGCTTTATGCATGAGGCACTAAGGCTCTAGACACTTGGGTGACTTCTTTTCACACTCTCATTCTGATCTGAATAGCTCAAAAGAGAAAGCAGGAAGCTGAAGGCAAATCGGTATTGTGTTTATCTTAACCACATTTTCAAAGACTCTGTTATTGAAGGACAAGTGCCACCTACACAGCCAGCCCACGGGCACGGTTTCAATGAATTTCGAACTACGCTGCATCCATTTTCCCCGTTCCTTCAAGTAATTATGGTATTTCAGTCACCTACTCTTGTCAGGATCACTATGTGGTAGTCT
Organism: Patiria pectinifera; assembly: GCA_029964075.1. Lineage (NCBI taxonomy): Eukaryota > Metazoa > Echinodermata > Asteroidea > Valvatida > Asterinidae > Patiria > Patiria pectinifera. The sequence goes on from JASAOE010000380.1 coordinate 17,255, forward strand.
TTGGTGTGTCTTTTGAAGAAAACAAACTGCATGTACTTCAGCATTAACTGCACCACTAAGAAGTTTTCTTGTTTTTAAAGTTGCAGTCCAAAACATTTTGTTTATGTCATATGAATCTTCCAAACATTTTATTTTTTAATTGTTGACAAATTGATTCAGGTCTTAACCCTATAACTCGCTAGGGGGTTATAGAGGATTCAGGACTGTTAGGGTTGGTTCAGAGCTATTATTTAAATACTTTGGTGGTTGAAATTTAGATGAACATGTATCTGTTTTAACAGCATTCCTAAAATAGAGTTATTTTCATGTACACATTTTGGCCTTTATAGGCACTTGCAGCTTAGAAGATTTGTGGTAGTTTTATTACTCCAGAACTTATCATAATGCACTTGTTTATTTGGTTATTTGAATCCTTTGCATTTTACGTGAAATTTAGTTGGCTGTGCAAGTGTTGGTATTGAGCAATCTTGTTGGAATCAGTTTTCACACCTATACTCTTTCTATAGAAGATTAAATGATCCAACATACTTATTTATTTTTTTAAAGAAGACAACTGTAACTAGGTGTGTTTAGGATCTCATAACAACTTCTTTGGTGGCCTACATATTACTTCATTCATAAATTGGAATAAGTTTGAAATAATGGTCACATAGGCACCTGATAATGTCCTTGTTTACTCAGTTTGTTGAACCATATCAGCATTTACTTACAATTGTTAAAAACAGTTTTATAGTTAAGTTGTAGGACCTTTTCATCCCACATCTTTGTTCGGCAACATAATGTAGGATTTAATGCACCTTTTGTCCACAGCCTTTGTATTTTGGGTGTGGACTGGGTTCCCATCGTTGGTCTATGGAGGTCTTTATGGCATTGCTTGTGGTGGATAATCCTTTAATCATCTGTATCTCACTATTCTGATAAATCTTCCTCTTAAATGGAAACCAGTACAATGTATGTGGGAAGCCTAAAAAAGGCCTTGTAAATTGTTGGCGAAACCTTGAAAAGTGAATACCTGGAACGAATGCACACTTTTTATTATATTGAAAGACCTTGGGGAAAAAAGTTATGAAATATTTTATTCCCAAACTTTAAAACCTGAGTGAATAATGATTTATTACATGCTCTTTACTTTAATTTTTATGACATAACTATCTCATTTTAGACTTTAACATTTTTATCTTCATCATTTCAGTTTTGACGGACGTTAAATATGTTTCGGTTTATGTCATGAATGTTTTTACGAAATTACGATAGAATTAGTTTTCAAATAAATACTTCACAAAAAGTACCAAATTCTTGTGGTTACATGTAATGGCAAAATGTTCTCACCAATGGGATTGTATCATATAAACTACATTGAATCATATGAATGTGTTATTCTGAATCTAATGAGCTTTTTCATTGGCTTTTTCAGCGCTTACATGCCCAGCAAACTCTGCATACAGCACGTGTAGCAACGATTGTGAGTTTACCTGTGCTGACTACCGCCGCGGTGGCCAATTGGAGTCTGCATGCGATGCACTGCCTTGCGTTGAAGGCTGCGTTTGTAATGACGGTTACTACCAGGACGGAGACAGCTGTGTTCTACCAGAGGATTGCGGATGTGTCTACAATAGCAACTATTACTATGTAAGATGGGTGTTTTTTGTTTGTTTGTTTGTTTGTTTGGGTTTTTGACAAATATAACTACCGATCAAGATTGAAATGTGATTTTAGGTTCATTGGACCCTATTTATTCTTTTGAGAAATATTTACTGACTGAAATTTGCATATCCTCACAAATTACTTGCTGATTGTTGAAACTGGGTGTTTATACAATTATTCAATTTTTTACAAACAGAAATGTTAAGATGCAACTTTTTAGGTTTTTTTTTTAATGTCATTGTGCTTCCTTGATATATGAGGAAGTAAACACACTGCCGACACTTTCTTTTCTTTAGACCTGATCTGATTTAGCAAAGCTTAGCCATCTGTGGATCTGCTCTCTAAGATGGATAAAGCATTTAGAGACTTGAAAAGATTAGGATTTGATAGTGAAAAAGGTTGACCATCTTGAAAATAAGACCTGTATAATGAATTTTTTCTTCAAAGTCCTATATTAAAGTGATGCCTTGTGTTAAATGGGCATAAAGACCATGGCAAAGTTTTCCTTTTTATGGTAGCTGCAGGTTTTATATTTGTAATTTCAAATTCAAAGTAGTTCACTGAAATGTTTGGATGAGTCCCCTCAAATCGTTCTCCTTATTTAACTATATGAATCTTAATCCATGAAAATTCAAGTCACAATTTGTATAATACAAATCTATTTTCTGTTTGCTTTATTAAAAAATGTTTTTACTGATATAGGAAGTTCCAAGTTCAAAGTGATTTCGTAACACATGTAAATCCCTCTTCTAATTTCAGAATGTTGATATTCATTTATTGAAATGCTAAGATTTGACACAACAATATTGGTTGCTTTTACTTAACAGCTGAACCAAACCTTTTTGACGGAGGGATGTGAGAATACCTGCACGTGCGAAGCAGGTGGAGTGACCACCTGCGAGAAAAGCAACTGCAGTGTGAACTCTGTGTGCCAGATCATCAACAATGCTTATGCCTGCGTCTGCAGAGAAAGCTATGATGGAGATGGTTATACCTGCGAACGTAAGGATTTCAAGGCCTTCTTTGTAAAAAAAAAAAAAAATTGTTTGGGACAAAAACGTATCTTCTATTTGAATTAATTAAAAATTCGTTTTTGATAATTTAGAATTGAAATTGCTAAAAGAACCATGTTAACTAGAGTTAGTAAATTCTTCAAAGTCAAAGAATTGTTCACAGTAAACGAATTGAGCTCGTTTTGATACACATCCTTTTTTTTTAATTGTAATACCAGCATATATCGGAATAAACAGAGGAGAAAGTTCAAAACATGCAAACTAAGACAAGTGTGTAGCAGTCTTCAAACCTGATGGTATTTCTGATATTACCTGGCCATTAATACTGTACCATGCAGTTTCTATTTCTTCTGTAATGAACAATACATTTACTCATTGTTTGACTATAGTGTGTGATACAAACAGTTAAGTTGTAACAATTTAGGGAATCATAACAGTGAAACTTCTGACATTTTATTCTACAATTTTTTTTAATGAGAGTACATTACTATCTCTGCTTTGAACAAACATATTCAAGAGATCAAATTTCCTTGTAGGTACATGCGAGTCCTATCAGTACAAATGTCCCGAGGGAACCTGCGTGCCAGCAGAATGGATCTGTGATGGCTTTCCTGGAGACTGTAATGACTTCTACGATGAGGATGAAATGCTCTGCTGTGGTATGTGAATCACTATATTCCTATCCCATTTGTCCCAGCAAACATGTACTAAACTGGCAACCCTACCACCTCCGAGACCATTTCATAAAAATTTGATAGTTATTCATCAAGAAAGCTTCAATTGATAAAAACACAGATCATTTTGATCTCTACATATTACGATTATAAATGTAATCTTTGTTGTTTGGCATGCTGCAATTTAAAGTATGATTTAATTAAATATGGAAAATAGACCTTACAAATAGCATTTCAATTGTAAAAATTGTTCATCAAATAGGTCTGTAAGCTGATTTTAAGAGTTATATACTTAGTATTACACAGTATTTAATTGAAAAGTTGGCCTCCTAATACTTACCAGTCTTTGTGAAATTAAAATGCTTTGAAAACAGAAATGCTAATAGTAATAATAGTCAATACATATATTTTGTTGTATGTTCCAATATTTGCAGATGTTATGAATGTAACCTCTCACTGCCCCAAGCCAAACCACTACCGATGTCCAGATGGCGTCTACATACCAGAAAGCTACTTGTGTGACGACATTCCGTATGACTGTGGCAACAACATGGATGAGTCAGAAGAAGTTTGCAGCGGTATGAACTTGATAAAATGAATATTTTTAATAGCAGTGTAACATTTGCTTTGTAATCTTGCCAATCCATTTGTCCCTATATATACCGACCTAAACAGCCATGCCTGATGCTCCCTGTAATACTAATTTGGCAACAGCCATTTTCTGCAGTGCACCCCTTGCCTTTAAGAATGTGTGCAGGCGTGGCACAACCTAAAAAAATGGCTACAAATTTTGTTCGGCGAATTCCAGTATACCAACCAAAACTACCCAAGGTTGATTACTATGATGGTTATAATGGTGTGTACATGTATATGTTTCCATGAGATTTTGACATTGAAAATGAAATTTATGAATACAATGTTGCTATCAGTTTCCAAAAATAGTGATTTTGAAATCAAACAAAGTTGCTCAAACTTTAAATACATTCAAAAACTAAAGCTGAAACTCAGCCCAACAGACTCTGTAAGAAATTGCATAAATATTTAGTGCGAAAATTTCCAAATTGTAAATAGTGTTTGATAACTTTAGCAAACTTCTTTTTAAGTTTAATTTTGATCTTTTATTTGCACAGGGGCTTGCATATATCCAGGGGACCTGACAAATGGACGTGTGGGCCCTCAAAAGTTTCGGTATCGAGACGGAGAGAGTGTGTTCTTCCAATGCTTCAGTGGGTACACAAGAATTGGACCTACAGAGATAATGTGCAACAATAGTGTATGGTCCGATAACTTACCCACCTGCTATGGTATGTTGAAAATGAGGAAGAGGATTTTTTTCTACTAGGAGTGGGAGGCTTTAAGCCGTTTTTAGCACATGGTGTTTGGGCAAAATTCTTCCAAGTTACCTAAAACACAACAACAGCAAAATGTTATTACCCTAATTTTCAAATGAAGAAATTATAGAAAATTCATTCATTCATTTTTCAGGATGTATTACTTAAACTTTCAAACTAAATGTTGAAAATGGCGTTTGAAGTATATTATGATTTGGAAATTTTCATTGCAAACGTCTTGTTAATTTGTGATTCTTAAGTTACAATATTTTGTTCTTTACAGAAAATTGCATTATTCCTGTACCGCCATTCCATGGCTTTGTGGATGCCATGGCTTTCAACCACAGTGATGTAATTGGCTTCTCCTGTGAAGCTGGCTATTTGCTGGACCCAGCCAATGCTACCCTGGCCTGCGATAATGGTCAAGTGAATGGAACTGTCCCAGTTTGTCTAGGTAAGAAAGGCTACATGATTCTCCTGTATTGAAAAATAGAGTTCTACTCAGGACTTGGTTGAGGTGGGTTAATTACAGGGATGGGTATACAATATAGTTTGAACAATGCCTGTAAGTTTAATCAATGGCACATTCTCTTTTACTTAACAATACGTCAAGTGTGAAAACACACTTTGTGGCATGGCTCTGTAGTACCATATCAATCACAATCATGCGATGGCATTGTGAGAAATTGTTAATGGGGCAGTGGTTGAGAGCAGAGATGGAGAGGAAGCAGGGGCATGGCCCGACTTTGATAGTATATTGTCCTCATACAGCACACCATGTGCAGGCGGGTCATGTGCAGACAGCATATGTGATGCGATCAAGCTAAATGAGTTGTTTGTCGACCCTGGTCGAAAAAAAAAAATTATCACAGATTTGAAAAGAGCACAATCTCAGCATTACTGCTGTGAAAACCGCATGCTGGTACCATCTCTAATTAAAAAAAATTATGGAAGTCGGAACACCAATGTTTGTGATGAAGTGATGTGATGAAGTGAACCTATTTTGGCATGAATCTCAAAATGAAAATTCCCGACAATCGACTCATTTAGCTTGATCGCATCACCTATTCAGTTCATTGAGCAGATGTACAGCTGCCACTCTCTTCTTATTGTCCCCATCCCCCAGATCTTCAATTTTGCAGATTGTGAAAAGTTTGGGTTAAGTTTGAAACTACATGTATTTTTAAATAGTACCTTTATCGGCCGGGCTTTTCATTTTCCAGATATCAATGAGTGTGCCTCCACACCCTGTATGAATGGAGGAGCCTGTCTGAACAAAGTCAACTCATACGAGTGTGTTTGCAATTCTGCATGGACAGGAGTCAACTGTGAAATCGGTAAGAAAAGTTGTCTTGATTGTAGGAAATGGTTCTTGTTTTGTTTGAAATAACACTAAAGCTTTGAATTTATATCTTACTATTAAACATTTAGGCATTTGTCTGAATTCTATACTACATAAATGTAATGTGAATTATGTGTCCGTTTAGAATGACTTTGTGAAATGTTTATACATTGTGAAGAAGGTCAGGGGTGGAATGAGGATGTGACATTTACACGTTTAAACGAAAACAATTCTAAAGTCGTTTACAAATTTTCCAAAAGCGTGTAAAAGAAACGTGAATTATAAAAAAGGGACCTATGTTCACGCAGTCTTCCTTTGAGTTAAACCTACATAGCGCAAATAATTAACAGTGTTTAAAACCTATTTAATTTACAAAACCTTCAAAGCACCTCAAATTATTTGATTACATTTGGGGCACATGTAGTTAAGTTTTTACTTCTCAATGACTGCCACTGCTGATTTTACTTGTCATTGATGCCGGTCTGCAGACATTAAGCCTTTGTAAATGACTAAACGTTTAAATGGTTCTTAAATATTTGCCAAATGTTTACAAAATTAAATACAAAGTCACACACTTGGGGCGGAATCAAATGTCTACATGGTTTGTTATTGTGCTTCCTTACTTATGAATGTTGTCCATTTACCTTCCTTTCTTGCATTGTTGCACAGATGTTGATGAATGTATGGCTGGAGCGGACTCCTGTCATGCCAATGCAGTGTGCACCAATACTGTTGGCAGCTTCACCTGTGCATGCAGTGATGGCTATAGAGGAGATGGTTTTGACTGTTTAGGTGAAGTATATGTCCCATTGTCTTTTAGAAACCTGTAACAATTTTCATCAATCTGGCAAGAGATATTCAATGCATATCTGTGTTTTATTCTTGAAAACCACATCAGACCAATTTAAACTTGTTAGCTGTTTCCAGATTTGGTAGCATTGTGTAATTCATGCATTATGGATTGCATCACTTAAAAGCAAGCTCATGGCAAAAGTTTGCACTTGCGTCTTCCGAGGATTTGAAGGAGACTGCCTCACCAACATAGGACTGTTGTTAGTGAGGCAGTAACCAGAAGGTTACAGTTCAAATCTTGCTCCAGTCAATTTCTTTGTTCAACCTGATATTGATTAAAGTGAACTTAAAAAAAATAATGTTTAATAAAGATCAAAAAGGATATATCACTTGTTGCATATTAGTTTAGCAGACAGATTGTAAACAAGAAATCATTAGGGCGCCCTCTGTCGATCCCTGTGTTGTTGATAGAAAAGTCTGAATAAAGAGTCGCACTGGTGTTTCTTGTACCCTCCAAAATTACTGTTCTCCCTACATCTCTTTTGCCTACGCCAGGTCACGCAACATGGTGGCAGCGGTGGGATTACTCTCCAAATTACTGTTCTCCCTACATCTCTGTTGCCTATGCCGGGTCATGCAACATCACTGTACATGGAGCATGGTTGCATGGTTGCATTTATTGTTTTCTCTCTCTCTTTCACCCATTAGAAATCATTTTCTTCCCCTTTGGCCTTGAGAATGGAGACCAGTCCCTGAGAGATGTGAACGAGCAGGTTGATTTTGAGATGTTGTCACAGACATTCCAACCAGAAACGGGCTTCCCACTTGGCAGAACATTCTACCCCGGCCTCTATGTAAGAAACCCTTTTGCCATGTCATAACATATTTGCAGACTTTCAATGGGCCCTCGAGTCATGTTTCTAAATTTCAGAATAACGAAGTGTTTGCCATTATGATCATTGTCTTATTTTCAAAGCTGTATTCATCTTTCACTATGTGTGACATTTTATAGCCCAATTATACACTATTATATAAAATGAGCATTGTTTCACTATAAGTTATTTGGCTGTGATGTGCATCCGTTTCAGCTTGCAATTTACGTACAATACCTGTGTAGCTCATGCTGAATCACGGACGTGTTTGTTTGGTGTCAGTCCAATATTTAAAATGTCCTCTGTTCTTGTCTTTCTAGTTCATGGACAACGGTTTAATCATTCTGCTAAATGAGAATGATGACAAGTTGGGTTTCCCGAACCCTTTCCCCGGTGGATTCACAGACATCAATACTGTTCCTATGGTGGCGCCCTTCTGGGCAGACACGGACCTGACATCAACCGAGGGAGATGTGTTTTACCAGGTATTAGAATACGAGGAATTTTCCCAGCTTTTAGATGCATTTCATAACATGTTACAACCTCAATAAAAACTATTCAATCCATGGCCAACTTTTATTTATATATCTCTTACATAACTGAGGTGATAATGAATTTGGCTTTTCCCCAGTAGGTATTTAACGAGCCAATTCCAAAATGTTGTAGAAAAACAAGCCCGTAAGCTTTGAAAATGCCATTAATTGATTTCTACAAATGGTCATTCAGCTACAAGGATTGATGTAATATAACGCAGTCTTGGACCTTTTTTTATGACAACTTATCAAACCATGCTAAATTTCTTCATTTCAGGTTTACGTACCATCAGCCTCAGGGACTGAAGCCGGAGATGCCATTTTAGAAGATGCGAACTCAAGAATTCGGGCCCAATATGCTCCTTCTTTCTTCTCCTTCAATGCCACATGGATGCTGGTTGTTACGTGGTACCAATTGCCATCCTTCATCCAACAAAATGTGAGTGCCAGGCAGTCGGGATAATTCTACATATATATATAGCATAGCAATCCTCTAGTTGAATGAACTAAGTAATAATGAGGAAACAAGTTCGCCTTAATGCTTTTAATTAAAAAAAAAACATTTTGTTGTCTTGGCATTTGCTCAACAAAATCAAAAGAATCTGAATTATCTACTTGTAAATGGTTTGTGTAGTTATCTTTCGCCATTCTTTTTTTTTAATTTAGGAAACTAACACATTCCAAGCTGCGCTAGTGACAGATGGCATCTACAGCTTTGCTATTTTCAACTACCATGAGGGAGGAATGCTTTGGGACTACGATTCCCTAGCCAGCACAGATCTCATCATCGGCTACAACGGTGGCTTTGGCACCTATGCCAATGCCCAGCTTGACAACCCACCGTTTGCAGTGGGAGGCGATGCCTTCCGTCCCGACCAGTTCCTTGGAAACACTGGACTGAAGAGCCGATGGATCTACCGACTGGAGAACAACACTGACAGCACCGTTAACCCGAAGCAGTTCTGTCTTGACTGGTACAGCAGGCAGCCGAATCCGATGACCTGGGATCGTTATCTTGGGACCTGCCCCTGTTCATTCGACCAAGGACGGAACGATCGATCATATGGGCGAAGAGCTTCTTCTCGAGGACGTGTGGCATCAGCAGCATCTAGAGCCCCTGGCCGCTTCAGCCAAGAACTGTTGGACCAGATTGAAGCCTTGGAAGGTATGATTCTGCATACGTTGTTAAACTCTCTTGTACAAGCTCAAGTGATATTGAAAAAAAAATTGCTGCAGGTGACAAAATACAGATATTACAGTGTGGATATCATTTCTCTATCTCAGTTACTCACTCTTGTAAGGTGCAACAATTGTTCTGTTTAAGACTAAGGAGTTCTGCCCTACTGACAGATACTACAGATCTCAACTTTTTCTTGGCCTTGATCGTGACTGCATATTTTGACTGTATATTTTGACTGTACACTTCTCATCATTCTGATCACAGGACAACCCTTCTGTCTAGTGACAGAGCTCTCGCCTTCGTTGAACGGTGCTGGCATGCGCTGCTGCTACCGCGGGGATCGCTCTTTGATTGTTGGCTATGACACCGATTACCTCATCAGCGTGGAAGAGAGATACCTGTTCAACTTCCAGGGAGAAGTACCAGAATATGAGCCCGATCTCGTCAATTGGTTGCGTGAGTAAACCTTGTTTGGGGGGCAGATTTATATTTCTATATTTGCAGCTTTATATTATTAGGTTCATCTCAAAATCTTCAATTTTTTTTGAGTAATTTAACTGAATATGCGCACATGACATACTAGTTTTGCACTTTGTACTCTTTATAGGTTTGACTTAATTGTTTTACAGTGTACTTGATTAACATCAAATTGCCTATCATTAATTACACAGAACTTCTTTACACAGAAGTAACCGGGGGAAAAATGGCGGTTAAATATTTCTGATTTTGTTGTGTCAACAGTGGAAGATTACTTTCCCCGACACTACTGCTGTAATGCAGCAAACGACGAAGCCTTCTGCGACATGTATTTTGAGAAACGACCACCGGGTTCCTGTAATGGATACCTGCCGCCAAATACTGGTAAGAACATGCACAATGAATATGTAGGCAACTTCCCAAATTGGATAGTTAATGCAACAATTACTTGTTTTGTGAATTTGCACCAAGAACCTGTTTAGGACTTATGATTAATAATACCTATTTTGGTTGGCTATTAAGGACCTTGAATTCAAACTTTTTCTTCTATAAGATTTATGAGTTGATTAATGTTTAAAAATTCTTTGTTGCAAGTAACAGCTATTATAATGGAATTTTCAAAGCCAGCAACAAACTTATTAGTGATATTCAGAGGCTTTAAATCAGCAAAGTTGACCTATGATCATATACCTGATTATTTCCTGGAAAAAAATGCAGTTAGTCCATATTACATAATGTAAGAAGGTAATCCTTGTAATCTGTGTTTTTTCCATAGGTGTTTTTTTTTCATAGGTATTTTTTTTGGTTATAATAATAAGACTTTTTAAACCATTCTTTATATTTGACTTTCAGGATGGACAATTGGAGATCCTCACATTGAGACGCTGGACGGTAATGCATACACCTTCAATGGTCTTGGCGAGTATGTGCACGTGACCTTCCGAGACGGTACTGGTGGCACCATTTTCGAGGTGCAGGGTCGTACGGCCCAAGCCTTGGACACGCAGACACAACAGCTCACTCAGGCCACCATATTCGTCGCCTTTGTTGCTAAGGCCCAGGATGCCCAAAAGGTATAAAACATTGTTATGTGTGAAGAGTAGCATCTGTTAGTTTATGGTATTTGTTCATGGTACAAGATATGTCAATGACAACGGATTCGCACATTTTTGTTGATTTAAATTCAGGCTTTTGCAAGCCCTCTGAAGAAAAATCTTAAGAATTAAGGTTAACTATTCATAAGATGGAATTTGCGTCGGTATTAGGTTTTGCCCTTCACCGACGTATAAACTCCGAGTATACAGTGGAGGGCAAAACCTCAATATTTAATTTCCATCACCCCGGCGCGATACTTTCATTCCGGTACCCACTACAACATCCAATTCGAACCAACCAACCGATCCTGCAAGCTCGGTGGTCGAGTTGTAAGACATCTGCACAAGAAAGCAGGAAGTGGGTTCGAGTCCCACCAGAGCGATTTTTTTCCAACTTTCACACGGGGGTAACACTCAGAGTATACAGTGTTTATATGTCGGTGAAGGGCAAAATTTAATATTTAATGTAAGGTTAAGTTAGAGATAATAGCACTTGTCATTTGGCAATGAATATATGATACAACATTTATTTAACTGTGTTTTTACAGGTCCAGATGACTCTTAATGCTGATGGTTCTGATGTTGACATTCTTGTGGATGATGTACCATTCGACAAGGCACTGTTTGTCGATGGTGAGGGCTTTATAAAATAATTTATGGGAACTTAATTTATGATGCATTTTAATGCCAAATAATTAAGTCAACCATCAACATATGTCCGAATTAAAAGATTATTGGCAAATATTCATGTTGAAATCTGGCAGAAAGTGAAGGATATAACCCAATTTTAAGATGCATGGTTTTCTGTGAAGAAAAACACACAAAAGGATTTTGAAATATGCAAGATGTAAACAGCCTTCTAATTTTTTGGGTTTTTTTTGCAGGAAAATACACCGTGAATGGGACCCTACAACTCTCACTTCAGGACAACAATGGCACAACAAGGTACATTGCCTATTGGCTGAATGGGATGTCCATCAGTGTAGGCAGTGCGAGTGGAATCCTCGACATGGTATTTTCTGCTCCTGAAACATTCAGAGATGGCTCAAGTCGTGGCCTGCTTGGTGAGTTTTTAACTTTTCCGGTTGGTCACAGTTGAAGGAAAAAACAAGCATGGAATTTGTTTTGTACTTCCCAGAACCATGCTTGGTATTTTGTTTATTCTTATACATGTAGTTCTTTGTACTGCGGCCTTATACTTCATTTGTTCAAAGAATGTTGTTTGTTTTTAAATATTCTTTGTTGTGAGTACAGGTAGACAGAGATTGCTAAGCACTCATATTTTGCTTGGTTTAACATTTGCTCAGGAACCAGGCTACCAGGTTATGATGTATGTAAAATGACTCAGTATGTAAAATGACTTCAGTATGTAAAATGACTTCAGTATGTAAAATGACTTCAGACTTCATTAGAGAAATAGTGGGCAGTCTTCCAAATAATGGTGTCGCTATCATAGCTCATTGCTGTTACGTCATTCTTTGTTAATATTTTACGCGCCAGGTGTCTGGAACAATGATCCCACTGACGATTTCATGAAGCAAAACGGCATGTTGCTGGCACCAACTGGTAATGACAGCAGCTACACAGAAGCAGATTACTTCACCTTTGGGGAGTCATGTAAGTAGACACGGCTTCTGATATTTTTTGGTAATACATTTTCAATCTTCCAAAATACTTCTGACCTCTTCTCATGAGAAGCTCGAGCGTTGGCTTAATATACACCTCTCAATGAATAAACATGGCCCTCATTTGCTTTGTCAATCTTATTGTTCTCACATTTCGTGAAGGATTGTAATGTGATATTCATGCACTAAAATTGATGTAATATTCCAGCAACAAGCTAAGTGAAAAGAAATGTGCAGCATTGCCAACCAATGCTTTGTTTTGTTTCATGCCATACGATAGTTTTTTCACCTATCCAGCAGTGAATAATACTGTAATAATACAAGCTACCTTTTTCCTCCTAATGTTCGACAGGGAGAACGACAGTGAACACCACACTATTCTACTATGAAGCTGGGGAATCCTGGGACACCATCAATGATGAGACATTCGTGCCATTGTTTTTGGAGGATCTGATCGCAGCCGCCGACCCCGCATACCTGAGTCAAGTCCAGACAATGTGCGGAACTGACAACCAGTGTCTATACGACGCACTGGCCACTAAAAACCTGGACCTCGGAATGGAGACAATGACACAGAATCAGGAGTTTACAAATGAAGCTGGCGATCTTGGTATGCCATAGTCATTATCCTCTTTGGTATTCTATGCCTGAAGGGCAGATTCATACTTCATGCCATTTTGAATGTGAAGCAAATTTGACTCCACAAATAATTTGCAGCGGAATTTGACATAGTCCAAATGTGTTCAATCTAGGTAATAGCATAGTGCAAACAATTGCTGGGTGTTAAAAAAATGTCTTTGGTGTTTGCACTAAGTATGAACCAGCTAGCTTATGCCAGTTCACACTTTAGCAGGTTAAATTTGATGTCACAAAGAAATCACAGTGAAGTTCTCTAGTGTTGAAATGTGTTCATCTTTTACAAATCTGCAACGTGAAAACTGGAAAAATCACATTTGCTTTTGCACCGAGTATGAACTGGCTTTTAGTCTTTTTAGAAAGTTTTGTTGCTCAGTGCAGCAGTTTGTTTTTATGATTTAATTGTATCTCAGCCAATGGTAAATTGTGTTGTTTATTGCTCAATATTGCTTTTCTTACCATCAGCTAACTTCCCACCGAACATCACTGGCCCCAACTTGCTGCAAGCTGTTGTCGGAGAGCAGGTCACCTTGACAACAACATCATTTGACCCAGAAGGCCAGACCATCATATTCTCCCTGACTGAGGACATTCCCAACGCCACTTTGTCCCAGAGTAAGTTATTCCAAATTGGTTGTGTTGAGTAGACAAAAATTTAGGCTCACTTCAAGAAATTTGTCACACTATTCAGAAAACATGCATGGCAATTACTACATTATGTCTTCCATTTGCGATCACTTCTGTTTCAATTTTATTTATTCAGCTAACTTTATATTAAGAGAACCTATTCATTTTTAACTCGTGGAATATAAAATATTAAAGTAATTCATTGTTTCACTTTATTTCTCCAGACGGACATTGACATATAGGAAAACCAATAACATGAAATATTGAAAGTTAACATTTCTTTATGATGCACATATGTATCTTAATTTCTTTTCCATTTTTGGAACTTACAGATGGTGTTTTCACATGGAATCCATCAACTGTGAACAAAGTGAGAGTTGGGATCAGGGCATTTGATGGCGACACTAATGCAGTGTTGGAGCCCACCGTCAAAGTTTGCGACTGCCAGAACGGCGGGACCTGTATGTATGATCAGTACACACAGGACTCCAATATCATCGTAGACAAGTTTGCCGTAAGTGTACAAATTACAGGATTTGGGAAATTGGGCAGTGGTGTTTTGTAGATGTCTGGGTGTAGAACTCCAGAAACTTCAATTGAATTTCATGGTTTTGGGAATGCTGTTATCAAAACTCCCACAGGAATTGGGTTTGATTGTGGACAATGGATTGAAATATTTCAAATGTCTTTTCAAATCTGGTAATCTCAAGTTGGGGTTTGCATATGCGATAATGACTTCAAATTAGGGTTTGCCCTTGTTTATCTCTGCACAGTCATTTGACCATTTTAATATCTAATACTTGTTAATGACTTTTCTTGATGGCCATGTGTGCAGCATAATCTCTGGTCCATATAACAAAATTGTCTATGGAAATAAAAGGGATAATATTACATTTAATAGTTAATGCAAAATTGCAAGGTATTCTGGACACTAGACTTCAAATGTGTAGATGAAAACGAAATTTACCAAGAAACCTAAAGGTGCATTTTTTGACTGGAGTCACCAATAACTGAAAAGTGCACTGAATAATTTCATGCATTAATTAACTTGGTACCTCTCTCAATGTGATTGCAGGTTGTTGTGTGTGCCTGTTCCTTGGCCTGGACTGGAGATTTCTGTGAGACCGATCGCAATGGTTGTGAGGATGACCCTTGTTTCCCAGGCATCACTTGCGTGGATGCCGTCGCGCCGCTGGATGGTAACACCTGCGGGCCTTGTCCTGACGGCCTGGAAGGAAACGGCTTCAAGTGTTATGGTGAGAATGCAAAGACTGCTTTTGAGCATGTCACTTTTGTTAGTTTTGTTGCATGTGCACTACTCTCAGGTTGATGGCTTGAATGGTTGACAGTCATCTTTAAATGCTCAGTGAAAACTTAGCATGTGATTTCAAAAATGACGTACGTGTTTGCAAGAGTTTACTGCTGATCAAGAATATGTTCTTGCTTACCCATGAGTTTAATGTCTGGTTTTTTTTTCGCACTCGGGAATATACTTGTGTCAACACAAGTAACATGCTCAAACAGCCTAAAATGACCCAAAAGCATACAATATGATACTTCTGATTTTCATGAAATTTTGTTCAAACTTAACACTCAAAGATACTGATTTAAATTCTGCAAGTAACCCATTTTATTAACAAATAAAACTGTGGGCATAGAAAATTTGTGTGAACAGGGACTTGAACCCAAAATGTACAGGCAGCTGTTTCAGTGCTCTTAAATCAACCTCTCATATTTTGTTGGTAGATTTTGACGAGTGCACCCAGCCAGGTGGTTCACCATGTGAGCAGCTCTGTGACAACATCCTCGGAGGATATCGCTGTTCCTGCGAGTCTGGTTACGAGCTCCATCCAGATGCCCGGACCTGCCTGGACATTGACGAGTGCGACCTGCAGACCGACAACTGCCATGAGTTTGCCACCTGTGCCAACACAGCCGGCGGCTTCACCTGCACCTGCAGTCAAGGGTTCACGGACACTAATGGAGATGGAACGCTATGCGAAGGTTCGATTCTGTCATTAGTTTTATGCTTGAAATCATCAGCAACGTTTTTCTTTTGAAAGTTGGTGCGTCTCATAAATTGCAGATAGGGAACTATCAGGAAAAATTGACAGTTTGTCTTCTTTGGTGGAGGAGCTGGTTTTATTTTTTACATATATTTAATGTTTAACTTATGCAGTGCTCCTCTCCAATTTATTTTCAACTTAATCAAGACGTAAGACGAGAAATGTCAATGCTCTATACTTTTTCCACCAATAGATAACAATAGTAAGGGTTATTTTTAATTAACTTTTTTTATGGAAAATATCTAGCAATGTTTACAAGACCAGTGAATCAAATTCTACTAGAATTTAACTTTCCAAAAATAATTTTCAAAATCTGCAACTTGAAATGAATGGAATGCATATTCCATCAAATAAGAGATACAAAAGTTTTAATTGTTGACTCTTTTTGGCCTTTTTAGATATTGACGAGTGTTTCAGTCAAGTCCCCGTGTGTGACACAAACTCCGAGTGCTCAAACACCGTTGGCACTTACTCCTGTGTGTGCAACACCGGATATGAGAAGATCAATGGAGTGTGTGAAGGTGAGTCTACCATGACATCCTTGCAGTTGACTTACGAAGATAAATTTAAAATTGCGAAGTTGTTTTTTACTTTGGAAAAAAAAACATTAAAAAGTTTACAATACACAATCATATATCTCTTTATATATATAATTTGTGCTGATCGCTTGATAGTTAAAATTGCTATTTACAACGTGGTAATCTTTGCTTCATAGATACGTTTTATTTATTGCCAATTTTATGAGTTGCTCTCTAGTAAAGCTATTTTAGTGGTAGACCTTCTGATTTGTGATACATTTAAAGATTACTTTGCCACAATTGTTCCTTAATATATCAAGGGATACATTTTTATGCAATTCGTTTACAATTTGCTGTATGTTTTCTGCAAAATGTTTATTTCAAAACCAAATGCCTTTTTTTAGACATAAATGAGTGCACCCGTGGACTGAACAACTGCAGTAGCTCTGCCACATGTGTCAACTCGCCAGGGTCCTACGTTTGCACTTGCAACAGCGGCTTTGAAGGGGACGGGGAGGTGTGTCTGAACATCGATGAGTGCATGCTGGCGATACGCCCCTGCCACCCCCGGGCCGTGTGCGAAGACACCTTCGGGAGCTTCATCTGTGTGTGCATCCCTGGCCAGATTGGCAATGGAATCACCTGCACAGGTATTGCAAAAGATCAAACATTAAAATAACATGACGGTCTTGTGATGTTCTATATGTGCCAGGGAATTAACCTATCACATCAACGCAGCTTGTGAAATATTGTCCAATTACATCATATACAAATGGACACGGTACGTGCAAAATCTGAGACAAACAAAACTTAACGTACACAATTCCATAGGGTTGTCTAAGGGGCGTGGCCAACTGGCAAACGGCGATAGGTCAGTTGACCTTAGGGATCGAAGAACTTTCTGCTCAAAAAGTTGAGATACTTTCCTCCGTCCGAATACTCCAGCCTTGCAAAGTCGATCAAGACACGTTAAATGAAATAGCTACATAATGCAAGCAAGATTACAAGTAACAGCTATGTAATGAAGACTGACAGAGGACTGCATTAATTGCCACAGTTTGTTTGATAGCTTGATACTTGAATCAAGACTAGATGACTTGCAATTGATTTGTAAGGACTTGACTATAATTTTGATAATACTCGCCACCTTAATTTGCCGTAGTTTCATACGAATTATTAAGAATATTACATGAATGCAACTTGCAAATCTATGATTAACAACATTAGGTAAAGTCAAGCTTGCAACAAAACCCCTTCACACATTCCTAAGCACTTAAAAAAGCATTCATGTACAATTGATCGAACATATTTCTTAACTACTGCATGGGTTTCTTTCTTGTTGTTCCAGATGTGGATGAATGTTTAGCCAACACTGATGATTGCGCCGTTGGTACAGCCATGTGCACCAATACACAGGGATCCTATGAGTGTCGCTGTTATGAAGGCTACACTGGCAATGGCACAGTGTGTGAAGGTTAGTTCTGCCAAAAAAAATGCACTTTCAAAGAGAAATGCTCTTATGTTGTTGCTATAATCTTCAAATATGTGGGTTTGTAGTAAACCCAGCGAACCATAGTCTTTGATTGTAAGAGTGCTTGCTTGAGCTTTTCTGCACATTTGTATGTGAAATGTATTGTTTTCACCTTCATTATTCCCTGGAGATTTACAGCAATTGCATTATGACATTGTACCTAAGAAAAACAGTCCCTTATCGGGGATTAAATGGGGGTTCATAAACCCTCCCCAAGTGTACATCTTTTTTAAAACAATTTTTTTTTGTGCAGATATCAACGAGTGTGTCCTCAATGCTACGATTTGTTCGGTCAATGCCAACTGCCAAAACACCCCTGGCTCCTATGTCTGTAGCTGCAAAGATGGCTACTTCGGAGATGGTGCGGAATGTTTTGGTAAGAGAATACTTTAAATTGCAGAACATCATTGAGAATACTTCTCATTTAAGCATCAGTTTCTTGTGCTATAATATTCTGACCAGTGAATTTAGAATGCCTATTTATAATGTGTTTTAATGCGTATAAATGATACATGCAACAATCTGCTGTCAATTCTTTCAAATATTCAGAGGAATATGTGAAAGTCTGTTTGCAGTGCTGGGCCATGAAGTGTCGGAACCTAAATTTTAGATATAAAAAATAAGAATTATGAAGACACTCATTGCAAATCCTTTAGCCAAGATACAAAGAGGACTTCAACTGTGTCAAGAGAATTCATTTATACTCCTCCTTGTTGCCACCAGATATGAACGAGTGTACTGAAGAAATTGACACCTGTAACGACACCTTGGGAATGTGCATCAACAATGTTGGGTCCTACACCTGCCGCTGTGTGGTTGGCTATGAAGGAGATGGCCGAACTTGCACAAGTAATTATAGCCAACTCGAAAGTTTCTTTTAACAGACGCTCAATCCATATGTTGATTTGAAGTTGCAATTTGCAGTGAAGTTTTATTAACCACCCATTCTTAGTTAAACATTAAAGTTAAACGACCGACGAGAATTAACTGACAACATGACCAACTCTTTGCTGTGTAAGTTATGAGGATTAAGGTCATTTCATGTCACTTAAGTTCCGAATCGTACTACTCAGAAAAGAAGCTATTTCTTGGCAATGCAATAATTCAAATTTCATCAGTGGTTTTAGCAAAGCATTTGTATACCACGCTTGAAAGGTAATTAGTCATTCCCATTTGACAACAATAAACCATTTGTAATATAAATTGAAATGAATTCTAATCAAGTCTTGATTTCAATTTGCAAAAATTTGACAGGATCACCTGCATTATAAAATTATCATTTTAAGATTTCCCATATTTGATAATGTATGACAAACTTTCCTGTTTTTATTATAACGTAGACATTGATGAGTGTAACTTGAACACGGATGACTGTGAGCAGACTTGCACTGATTCCATTGGGAGCTTTGTCTGTTCCTGTCGGTCGGGCTTCACCATCGACATGACGTCAACAAACCTCTGTCTAGGTAAGACTACTTCACATTCTGCTTTCATCTACAAAGTAATACTGGAGCAAGTTTGATCAAGACCTATATTTCAAATAATTCTGATCAACTGCATGCTAGTTTGCAATGGTTGGACGAATCTAGTTGACTATTACGGATTAGCCCACCAAGGCAGGTTGCATTGCTTGATTTCTAATGCATGCCAATCATAATGTGCAACAGGGGTCATGACTGAGAGGTTTTGTAGTGACATTTGAGCAACGTTCTAGCAAAGTGTTGTACCTAAATTGCACGTAGACCTGTACAAATCAACCACTAGCCAAGCAATGGTCCTTTCTTTCACTTGCTGCGAGTGTCGATTTGTCCAATTAAGTAAACGCAACCGCTTCAGAGTTTCAATTCAGTGGAATAAAAAAGTTAAATATAGTATCTTCAATAGTAGGTTTTGCCCTTCACCAGCGTATAAACACTGTGTAGTCAGCGTGTTACCTCCAGAGTGAAAGTTGGAAAAAATCACTTGGGTGGGACTCGAACCCACGACCTCCTGCTTTCTAGTGGAGACGTCTTACCACTTGACCACCGAGCTTGCGGGATTGGTTGGCTGGTTCGAATCTGATTCGTAGCAGCGGGTAGAGCAATTAAACTATCCATAAGAGTAGCTTATAAATAAAAGTTGTCAAATTTAACCTTGTTTGTTGTTTATTTTCAGATATTGATGAATGCAATCTTGGCATTGACAACTGTGGCCAGGGATGCAATAACACAGATGGTAGCTTTGAGTGCTATTGCTTTGAGGGCTTCAAAATGGACAATCAAGGCAACTGCATTCGTAAGTGGCATCAAATTTTGTTTTCTCTAAGATTCAATTTGAAGGAGTCAAATGGAGTTGTGTTCTAAAAGAATTTGGCTTCATTCCTATTGAGTGATACAGAGAAATGTTTAATTAATTTGTTTTTATTCACAACCAAATCAAATAGCTTGGCTTGAGACTTCAATGCAGAATTTAAAGAATTGGCCACTAAACTTTACATTCAATGAAAACCACATTTCCTGAAATTTGTCAAAATTTGTGAACTTTCCCATCTTTAAGTGCCATGTCTTGTGAGACATTTGCTTTAGCCTTGTTGTTACTTTCTGTTTCCAGCCGACTCTGTGTGCATCAACAAGAACTGTACCAATGGCGACTGTTATGCTTTGAATGGCATGGAATTGTGTTCTTGCTACAGTGGATACAAACTTGACGGCAGCAATGATGCTTTGTGTATCAGTAAGTGACTTTCATGACATTGAATTGATTAAAAGGGTTTAATATCAACCGGTTTATTTTGAGGGTGAAAGTGTTACAAATTGGACTAAATCCCCCACTTTTGACATTTTTTAAACTGAGAAACAGAGTGTAATTCATGAGTGAATGTTCATAATTGCTGATTGTTTCTTTAAGTTGGAGAAAATCAGTACCTGCCGAGGCACATTTCATACATATATCAAGGAAAACTTTTTTGTAATGTGTATGTTGTCATAAAATTGTTGGCTGAAAAAAATCAGTTTTGTATCAACAATAGCTTTTAAGTGCTTCCTTTACGTTTTGTAACACTGAGATAAAAGTATCCCAAAATACTTCATCACACGTAGGGGTGTGCATTTACGGGAATCGGTACCCTGATTAAAAAAACACGGGTACTCGAGAACCGGATAAACAAACCCAACCACAAAATTCAGATTGTTCATTAAGGTCTGTACGATAATACTATGTACATGTATATCAGTGCGTCAAGGTCGTGTACTCGGGTATTCGATTCCGATGCACAGCCCTACTCACATGCCTGTCTACATGCAGAACTTTTTTAAACAAAACTTTTAAAATGTACTTTTTACTTTGCATTCTTCTCCAGACATCGATGAATGTACAGATCCTCAATACCCAGATGCTTGTAACCAGATCTGCAATGATGCTACTCCAGGCTATACATGTGACTGTAACACAGGCTTCCTACTGACAGCAGAGGGCCGGCTGTGTGAAGGTGAGCCTAGTGGCTGCATTTATCATTAACGCAGATATTGAAAGTTTTTCCTGGGCCCAATTTCATGGCGCTGCTAAGCACAAAAATTTGCTTAGCACAAAAAAATCTGGCTTATAAAAGCAGGTTACTAACCAAAACTCCATGTGATTTTCATGCTAAGCAAATAACAGCTGAATGCTAATTACGAGCAATATACATCACGTGGAGTTGTGGCTGGTAACCTGCCTTTTTTATAAGCTAGACTTTTTTGTGCTAAACAAATTTTTATGCTAAGCAAATTTTTGTGCTCAGCAGCCCCGTGAAATTGGCCTCTGGTGATTTGAACTGCGTCACATATAACTTGAAATTTCCGCATCTGGTAATTTGTCCTTAAAGTGTGCAGATTGATGATAAATGTGCAAATCTTCATCCCGTGTATTTATGTATGACATGATTTCAAGCAACGTTTGTGCATTACTATAGATTTCACAAAATTTCTGCTGCAAGAGTGATCACTTACAATTAAAGAAGTCTTGTCAGTGCAAATTTATAATTTAAATATTTAACTTTCATTGCCATTAGATATTAATGAGTGCACAGAAGGCACCAGCACCTGTGATGCAGTGTCTGAGAATTGCTTCAACATCGATGGAGGTTTCATCTGCAATTGCAAGTCAGGATTTGTTATGAACGGAACTATCTGTTCGGGTGAGCTGGATTATTGGGTTTGTTTTTTTACTGGATGACTGACCTTTGTTTTTGTCACAAGTGTTGGAAATGGACAGCTATTAAAGGTCTATCTTTTAGAAATTTTAATACTTGGTGTTTTATGGTAACAGTATTCAACTTCATGTTGAGACACCATCTTACTGTTTTTTACCCGATGATGCACTAAATTAAAGAAATAATCAAGATTGAAGGCTGGATCCGATTTTGATCCACCTTTTGGTAATCAGACTTTACAGAACTGTTATTGACATATATCTCAATGTGGTGCTATTAGAGTGTCAGTCGGAAGTGAACTCACTATTTAACATAGTGTTTTTTGGTCATTTACTGATGCAATGATTTAACACTGCATACTCTCTGTACAGCAAAATAGTTTCGTACAAGAATAATAAATTTTAGTGTTTAATTCCTGACATGCATCCAATGAATTACATATTTTGTTGTATTAATTGTTTCAGACGTGAACGAATGTGATGGCGTTAACCTGTGCAGTGCCAATGCTGTGTGCACCAACTCGCCTGGCAGTTACTCCTGTACATGTCAAAGTGGCTACTCGGGCGATGGCGAAACATGTGTTGGTAAGCAGACATATAAACTTGATAATTTTCTGCTATTATATATTGAACAAAAAAATTTTCTTAGGTGTTTAAAATAATTTTTTTCTTCACAGAAAAATATTTTCAAATTTTCTTGAAGTCATTTTTTTCTCAGTGATTTTAGTTGAAATTTGTGCAGAAAATGCAGCCTCAATGCTTTATTCTTTAACATCAATTTGCTTACAAGATTTTGTTGTTCAAAACTTGGAGGTCAAAATACTGATCCAACAGTAGCAACAGGAAATTTCAGAAAATGGGAAAGTGACACAGAACATGTGTCTCCATTTCCCGGTCCCCTCTTCGTAAGGCCACCCCTCCATTCTTGTGCTGCTGATGGATTCAAAACCAAATACTTGAGCGTAAGCTTCAAAAGCTTAGTGTTAGCTGATGAATTACTCTTTGTTTTTATTAATTATTTTTTTTATTTTAGATATCAACGAGTGTGCATCATCTTCACTGAATGATTGCAGTGAGAATGCCATGTGCACCAATCTAGCGGGCTCATACCAGTGTAATTGCCTGACAGGATTCGAGTTTAATGGAACTGACTGCAATGGTAGGTTGAAGTCTGTCCACAAGAGGAGTTGCTTTACTATTTTTTTTTTATGTTGTTCTAAGTTTTGTAGTAATTGATCTATTTTTCTATATTTAAACAGGGAAATAATGTCCCCTTTGATGTTTTTGGATGGATTTATTTTATTTTGAGAAGAATGCAAAATTAAACAAGCGTTATGTAACTAAAGATTGAATCCTGGGGTACCCTGTAAAACCTCGTAAAACTTGAAGGTAAAACTTACATTACCACCTGTTAAATTTTGCAATCACCTCGCTGGCACAGAAATGAGGTGCAGCATCATGGATTAAATCCCCCCCGCTGCTGTTTAAAAGGTCACAAACAGTCAAAGTTCCCTTCCACTTCCCCTGGTATACTTTAAACACACCCATGGTCACTTGACCATTTTGACCCAAGTAACAGCATGGCTCAGAATGCATGTTTGAGGGTTAATATAAATTTGGTACTTATAATAATTTTGTTGTTTTCTCATTAAATTTGGGATTAATCTTACTGACCCACGTGGCAAAATATTGTTAAAAAAATATCTATTGAGTAACATAACATTTCATTCATTGTTCACCTGGACAGATATCAATGAGTGCGATGTCGGCAATAACACCTGCACTGGTCTCTCCATGTGCGTTAACACCCCCGGTTCATATCTGTGCCCCTGCCTCAATGGCTATGAAGGAGACGGAAGCAATTGCATAGGTAAGCTATTTTTGAAAATCTAGGCCAACAAAAGTGTTAGATACAGTGCATCAAAATGGTCAGGTACATGCCGAGTTGGCAAAACTGGTATTTTTTTCTATAAAAATGACTCAGACAAAGCCAATTTGTTTTGCTATATAGGGGGTGTCAAGTGCACCCCTCTCCATTTGTAATGACCATAACTGGTTACATAAACAGAAAGTTGACTTTCAATGAGTCGATGAAGGGTAGGCTGGAAGTTGGCTTGCAGTACCCAACTTTGGGTACAAAGACAATGACAA
Source organism: Patiria pectinifera (assembly GCA_029964075.1). Lineage (NCBI taxonomy): Eukaryota > Metazoa > Echinodermata > Asteroidea > Valvatida > Asterinidae > Patiria > Patiria pectinifera. Next base: position 41,528 of record JASAOE010000380.1, read on the forward strand.
CAAAGACAACTTATAAGACAAGTCAGTACAAATCATTAGTTTTTAGAACTGGAACAAGGAATTCAGTTTAATGGATAAATGGATGAGGAAGTGGCCAATTTATATGAAATTAAGTGAAATACCGGTCGGCAAAAAAATAGAAAACAGATGTGGAATAATTTTTAAATCTTTAAATCGTGGTGTGTTGTGTAATTTTTTTTTTAAACTGGTAAAATTCATTTTGAATTTTCCTCCTTGTTCTTTAAGATGTGAATGAGTGTACTTTGCCATCTACGGATGCCAGTGCAGATGACTGCCATGCAGATGCCACTTGCAATAATACAGCAGGAGGATATCTATGCGAGTGTAACAGCGGGTATTCAGGCAATGGAACATTCTGTACAGGTATGGTTCATCAGATTCGTCTTTCTAATATGAGTGCAAGCTTCAATCTTTAAAAAGTCTGAAAGTGATGCTGTGCCAACCATTTACTGAAAAGACAAAAGGGTGTTTTGCTTCTACCATTTCCAAAGATCTTTGGTCAGATTGTGTGTTTTGTTTTAATTAAATAAGCTGTTTTGAAAAGATGTAATTCAATAAGCTGTTCAGTTGAAGAAAATTTGTGTGTTTTTTTACTTCTTTTTGTAGATATCGACGAATGCAACATACCTGGTAGCTGTGCCGGGAACAGCACGTGCAGTAACACAGTGGGAGATTACGTCTGCACTTGCAATGAAGGTTACAGCGGCGATGCTCGCACAGAATGCTTTGACATTGATGAGTGCTTAGATTTCCCCTGTGACGTTAATGCCCAGTGCACAAACAGCATCGGTAGCTTCATGTGCACCTGTGACAGCGGATACATCGGTACTGGATTCAACTGCTCAGGTAAAATTGGAAGATAAAAAATAAGGGTTTTTAATTGGTACCAGCTGAAGCATTTCTGTTCTATTTCAAAAATTAACTGGTATAAACACAAGCACATGTTTCCAAAAATAAAGCGTGGTCCACAGAGAATATTGTTAATTCATGAATATCATCAGATTAGGGCATTTTTTTCAATATTTTTGGTTCAACATTTACCTTTTAACATTACACCTACAATAATTTTGATCAACTTAACTATATATATGTATGAGCAAATGCGATTTCATACCTGTGGCAGAATAAAAACAATCATTTTTATAAAGTATGCAGGATATTCAGACAGGACTTTGCCAACTGTACTGTCTCAATGTTGGAGTCTCGTAGCAAAATCGTTTGCAAGCAAACACTTTTTTTAAGAACATCCCTATTAGAACTTAGTAAACCTCAAACAAGGAGTGGTAATGGAGTACCTTGGTTACAAGGGAGCTTGTGTTAAACACCAACCCCTAAAAAATGCTGTACAAGATATTCCTTCAAAAGAAATACCACTGCGAGTCTTGTGAAGATTCCTATGGAGTACCGAAGTGAATACGTCACGCGCACAAAATGTGTGTGAAAATCATAAGCGCGTGATCAGCCCGTGAACCAACACACACCCATACTCCATTCATTTGCACTACACTCTCTGGTTCTAAATGATGTCGCACTTCAGTACTCCATAGGGCCTAGAAGCAAATTCAACAGTCTTGCACATTAAACCCTTAACTCCAAGTGACGGAGATGGCTGCTTTCCACCAATCTGCCTGGTATGTTGTTTTAAGCCGTAATACTCCGTGTTATGCAGCCCACAGCTGCTACCAGACAAATGCCGCTAAGCAGTCATGCGAGTAAGCCGGTAAAGTGAGGCATGATAATCCCGGCATCAGGGGGTTAAGCAGCCATCCTGTTGGAGACACACTTCTTCACATGCTCTATAAGATTAATATCAGTGTTCTTGATTTCCCTGTTTCCTTCCAGATGTTGACGAGTGTGAAGCGCAGAATCTCAATGACTGTCATCCCTTGTCTACATGCATCAACGTCGACGGAAGTTTCACGTGCCGCTGCCGAGATGGCTATGTAACAAGTGACGGCTTTTCCCCTGGCAGAGAGTGTGAAGGTAAGCTGCTGATTTCTGGGTGCTTGCACGGCTTAGGCTGTGTCGTGAACATGCCTCCAGAGCTACTGCTATGCCTATTATGAGCATTTGCTCATGTAGTTGCAATGGACGAGGATCTAGATAATAGCTCTAGACAAGCAATTCGGATGCTACCTCATACTTCAAAAAGCTACTCAGCAGATTACTGATATTGGACATGTTACTGAAGTTCTGCTATAGCAGATCCATGTTTGTGGATTTTTTGTCACGATCTGTAGCACTGAGGAATGAAATACACCTATGATGAGCACTAGCTTCCTCATGTAGTTGCAATTGATGAGGATCTAGACAATAGCTTCAGACTAGCAATTCGGATGCTACCTCATACTTCAAAAAGCTACTCAGCAGGTTACTTATATTTGAGATATTACTGAAGTACTGCTATAACAGATCCATAATTTGTGGATTGCTTGTCACGATCTGTAGCACTGATCTTGCGAAAAACCTTGCCAGTATTTGGTTCTCATTCTTCTATTTATTCTCACTATTTTGTTCCAATTTTTTTCGCATTTGTGTAATATTTCCTCATTTTTATTTCCACACACATGTAGATGTTAACGAGTGCACCTTCGAGACGGATACTTGCGACTCGGTCAAGGAGGTGTGCATCAACAACTTTGGCAGCTTCACCTGTATGTGTGGAAATGGTTACCAGGGAACGGCTGGCGCATGCATAGGTGAGTCAAACTTCCAGTTTGTACACAAGTTGTTTACTTTTTAAGAATGGCTGAAGTAGCCCCACACTCTGTTCAAACAATTCACCTTTTCTCTCTGCTTGGAGTTAGATTGGAAGGAGAGCCATTATTTGTTCAGGGAGACCCTGAGCTGTACAAAAATGTAAACTACATTGAAATCTCGATAAGTCAAACTCTGATAACTCAAAACAACTGTTAAGTCAAACAAAGAATCCATTCCCTTCAGTAGTATAACATTGACAACCCTGCTGGACTCAAATCTCGATCTGCATTAGTCAAATTTTGAACCTGTTCACTTGAGGTTTGACTTATCCAGATTTCACTGTACCACCTGAACTGAGTTCAGAATTAAACATGAAAATGAAACTGCTCTCCGGTACAGTATGTATATAGGGACTGATTTTCAAACCATCACTGCTCATTGTGAGAATGAGAGTGACTTGAACGTCTTAACTTTTTCATTCACAAATTGTACAATTCTGTTATGATTCCTGCAGATATCGATGAGTGTCAGACCAATCCGTGTGACACGCAAGTCAACACTCGCTGCCAAAACCTTGCCGGGAGCTACCGCTGTGTGTGCAGAACTGGCTTCTTTGAACTCTTCGGTGTCTGTACAGGTATGTTGGTCTCTAGGTATAACAGATAGTGTGTAGTATTCACAAATACCTGAAAAAGTTTACCAATTCCTGTTGGTCAAGAGCATGTCCGTGGATGGTTTTAAACTGCTGATTAAAACACTGGTGCATTCTGCGCCACATCGTGCAGTACATGCCACGTGAGTGCCAATTTCCATATTATAAGATGATTTTTAGCACTACACTTGCCAGGCACATCTACCATCGACACAGCCAGAGGGGTGTTTCACAAAACAAAGTGAAAATTGTGAAACCAAATCATTGGAAATTTGTGAATTTGTTGTCTTAACTTTTTGATTGAAAAGTATTATGAATGAGATTTGGCTTGGGCCAATATCTGCGTCCAGGCATAGCCAGTTTTAAACGTACTTAACAGGCCAAGCATAAGTCTATTGCATTACATTTCAAAGCTTTCTTTAGTAGACTTAATAATTACAAATTCGTAATGGACACTCCAGCTGTGGTTTAAAATCAGTTCCACCAAACAGCAACTTTGCAAATTATTCAAAACTAAACTCCTGTTTTTCTTTTTAATTATTGTGATATTGCGATAACTTGCGATTATTGATCAGAGAAGCATGATTATGGAGCACAAAAAATACCAGAGTTGGACAATGTTGGTGGTGGGTAGTAGGATATTTTATTAGAACAATACCATTTGTGATGAGTACTAATTTGTAACGCAGTGAAAATTTACCGTGTGTTTTATTTTCTTACAGCCGGTGTATCAAAGACTGTGTATGGGCTGTTTACGGACATCATTGGCTTTGAAGTTAACGACGTATACTTTTACTATAATGACACAACAGTCTACCAGATTCCCCTATCCACAGATGTAAGTATATTGTATTTCAAACATAAAAAGGTACATTTCATTGCTCTCTGTCCCCCCCCCCCCAAAAAAAACCCCTCTCACTGGCTGTCAAATTTCAAAGGCTGTAAGCAGCCTGGTTTACTTTTTCACAGATTTCAGTGCAAAATGATTCAATATGGTAATGCCAGCTCAAAGACTTTGAATCAGGTGTCTGTACATTTGCAAAAGTATTTAAAAAAAATCACAATGAAAACAAAATCAACCTAAAATTATTAAAAAACCATTTGCTACATGATTATAACATCTGATAGGTTGCAAACGGTTGAAAAATATTACTTTCACATCCTGCATCAGCTTGAAACATTATAGTAGTTCTTGTCCCAGAAAAGATGCATGGTTGTCCTGAAATTTTTTGGGTATTTTGTAGTGGTAAAGGTTTTTCAGCTTCAGTAGTAAACTTATCTGAATCTCATCCTTGCAGCTGGATGCTCATTTCAATGCAAGCATGCTACGTGACTACCAGTCAGTCTTTGTCAGGTCCATCACCATGGCAGGCCAGGTCGCCAGGGTCATTATGACACTGACCTTCCTGCCCAACTCCTCTGTCACCGACATGGAAATCATTGACGCTTTTGTGAGCCAACTGACTGGGAGATTTGGAAACGTGGTTCTACCAAACAGCAAGGTTTACAACACTAGCTTTGCTGTTGGCGATCCAAGTACGTACTACACATTTGTTTGCTGAAAGTAACTGTCTAAACCTGGTATTTAAAGGTAGAGTAGATCATTTGCAGCTATCCAAAATTAGTTACGAAATTATTGTTGAAAAGCTTACTTGGTATAAAGATAGCAATGACACTAAACTCCCTGTGAAATTATTCTTTCTGGCATGCTGTTATTTTGAAGAAAACAATAAAAGAAGGCTATTTCCAAAGATGCGTCAAGTGACACATTTTTGGAAATTTCCATTAGTAGGTGGTTTGTTTTTCGGTGCATCCGTCAACAGGTGCGCACAAGCCTGGACGCGATGCGCACGAGCGCGGTCGCTATTATTCATCGATTCAGTGCGTGACATCGCGTAGCTGTAATTGCCTGTATGAGAACGTGTTCCGGATGCTGATTTTAGGCGCAATTTAAAACTCAGCAACTCTTGAATTGAAATTGAGATCCTTAAATATTCTCAGAGTTTTCTCAGAATATACAGCAGTCACAGAGCAAAAACTTCATCAGGTTTGTTGTTAAGCGCCCGTCTTAGATTTTGAGCCTTTTTGCTGCTTCAATCGAAAAAACCCCACAAATGACAAGTGATCTACCCTACCTTTAATTACAAACTTCTGTTGTAAGAAGTACTTGAAGGTTTTTATAAATACAGCTATTCTATTGCACAGATTTCTTTACAAATATTCACATATCCACTTAAGTGAGTCTTGATGTGTGAAGTGTTGTGTATATTATCCACAGATTAGATGCCAACAAACATACTAAGTTTGCAACTTATACGTGTAACTACCTTCGCATAACAGCCATTTACCTTGTTTTATTTTCTTTATTTTATTTGGCTCAGAAGAACCATTCTTTGAATCATTCCATTTGAACTCATACCACCTCAGTAATAGCTAGACTACTCTGTCCACAAAATATGTCCCGCCCCAAATTTTTTGAAATAACTGTGTATTTTTGTCTGAACAGTCATCAACCCATGTGAAGAAGGCACATTCCAGTGTGGAGAAAATGCTGCTTGTGTGTTTAATGGCATCAGTGATCAGCATACCTGTATGTGCCAAGATGGATGGAGTGGCTCTGGAAATGACACTTGCACAGGTTTGTCTTGCTTTTTTTTTAAAGTAAACTTTTTTTTCCAAAACACTTCCTGAAACAAATGAAAGCAAGACTATTTTGTGTAAATGAAATGTCTAGACAATCCAATTCATTGTGAAGATTTTCATCTTTTGATACCTTCACGTATGCAAAAAATAAGCTTTGATGTTTTGGGTATTTTTTTTATCTTTTGTTTGCATGACACCGATAAGCATATACAAAGTTAACAAGGAATATTTCACAGGAATATTTTTTTGGGAAAGGAAGCTTTTAATGTCGCCCTCATGATCCTAAAAAAAATGCATTAGACATATCTCATTACAAAGCTTAGCCATTATGCCAAGAAGAAAGTACCTATGATTTTGGGGATTCAAGCTACACTGTGTATGAACTTCTACGACAAAAGTCTTATTGCTCAACCTAAATACCAGTATTTTAACATTTTTTTCTTCAACAGACATTGACGAGTGTCTGTCTGCCCCATGCACTGGACGTGGAGAGGTGTGTGTCAATTCGCCTGGCAGCTATAGCTGTGATTGTCGAGTCATGGATGGCTTCCAGAGGGTTGGAGACATGTGTGTCTGTGAGTAATCATTAATGTTTTTATTATCAATTTGAGCTAGTAATAGTACAAATTTGTCGTGTTCTTTGATCATTTAATGGATCAAAAAAATGAGCTTTTCTAATTATAAACTGGCATCAGTGTGTTGTATGTCTTTGAACTGTTGGAAAATTAAAAAATGTTTTAGACTTGTTTGGTTGGATTGCAGAGTGCACATATATAGAGACCTGAAAACGTACGTTATTAATGATGAATTGCAGTGTTCAAAGAAAAGTGTCCATGGCATCCAAAAGATAAAGAATATCATGCTTAATTGGCTTAAAAAGCTTGTAAGCAGCCAGTGGCATACATGGTTTTGCAGTTCATGACCCTCTGTCGACTAGTACGGATGTTTTATTCCATTAACTTCATTCACCTGTCTTTAAAAAAAATACTCATAATTACCAGCGCCTTGAGTTCCTAATTGTTGGTAGATATGAACTATAAGACTCCTGTATGATATTCAAAAATCAAAAGAACAAATCACAAAATCCTCTGAAAATCACATAACCCCTTGTGTCAATTTTCAGTGTTCATCACATACGAAGGAGTTTTCGACATCTATGAGGTCGACAGGATTGCAGGGGATGCCCAGTTTGACCCTGCACTGAGTGATCCAACATCTCCAGAATTCCTGGACCTTAGTCTAAGGGTCTGTGGTGTGGTAAGTCCTACGGAAATATTTTGCAGTGGTTGTCTGTCTGTGTGTGTGATCGTGCTGTCTGTAGGCCCAAAATGCTCAAAGATAAAACAATGCATGTGAAGCAACAAGATTTGCCTCACACTCAATGTTAGGTTTACAAGGGACCTCTTGTTCTTGACCACTGGAGTCCATAGATTTCTGGCTATAATAATCAACTTTCCAGCGCAAGTTGCACTGCAGGCCTGTGACAAGATTGGAAATTATCAGAAAAAAACTCTGCCATGTAATCAACATCAGCTTTTGCCCGTCACCTGCATACTTTCATAAACACTGTGTACTCAGGGCTTGAGAGAAAAATTCACAGGATTATTCAGGTGGTAAGTGAATCCACGAATCCCTGCTTATTAATACAGATTCTTACAGCTTGACCATTGTGCTTGCAGGTGGTCAAGCTGCTTTAATGTTTAAGGAAATTCACAGCATACAGTAGGAGTTGAATATTGAACGCAAATGTCCTTTGTGGAATTAAAGCTGTATATAGTCACCAAGGTTATTGTGATGTCTATTGAGTTTACATTTTGCAGTTTATTTTGTTTTTACATTGTGCATTGGCAATGTAGACATTGAATAAATTAAAGTTGAATTCCGAGGGGAAAGAAACCACCGCATCAGCTCGAAACACTGATACAATTGGCTCAGTGTGGAGGTGGTAAAGTTTTTTTTACCATTCTGGCCGTCAGAATTCATTTGCTTCATCGTTTTCCCTCTGCAGGTCCGCCACACCATCCTCCTAGAACGCCTTGTGCAAGATTTCTACTACGACTGCCAAGTGGTGAACTTCACCATGGTCGACCAAGGCACTCAGGCCAACTTCCTGATGGTGTTCAATGACGGCGTGTTGGCAAGCAGCGTCCAGCTCCAGCAGCTTTTCATGAACCAACTAGACAACGACAACGTGATTGTGTCAGGCACAACAACACTAGGCAACCTTACGTTGGCACCATCGTCTATTGTTATCTCTGGTAAGCTTAATTTTCAAAAATTGTTTGTTGACATAAATCATGACATTTTACCAGTGAAAGGCTCATTAAACTGCCACTGTCACCTACAAGTTGCTCATCAATATTGTTTGATTGGCTTCACCAATCTCATTATAGGTTTATAGATTTTTTTGTCTCACTTTTCCTGCATAGGCTGAAGCATTTGAAAGAACGCAAGGATAAATAAATTCAGTTTGGGAAGTGGGGTTGAAAAATCCTTCAAATTTATCAACACGAACATTTACATGATCAATAAGCCTCTGTACTAATGACGACACACTTTGGTTACATGTGCCTTTCCTATGGAACCAGTGGGGGCCACGGTCCCTGAGCACCATAGGAAAGCACACACGTAAACAAAGTGTGACGTCATTAGTACAGATCAAGGCTTATTGTTATGATTTACCACAATAGTTTACTGGAAAAAAGGTTTACAAAAATTATTTCTAATGACTTCTTTTCATTTTCTTTAGACATCAACCCCGCCTGCACAGACGGTTACTGTCTGAACGGCGGTACATGCCACAATACTGGAGACAATGGAAGGAACTGCACGTAAGTATTCTTGCACGCAAGGCTTTGTAGTAGTTTTAGTATATTTCAGTAGGTCCCGTCAGTTCTCAAGAAATGCAAACTCGATCGTTGAGGTAGAAGTACCGGGCTGCTGTTTTTCTCATAAGCCTATTAATCCTTTTTGGTTTACAAATCAGTTTGGTCACAATGCATCACTCCTGTATTATACAAGCCAGACCTGTTCGTTTTGGAAGCTTTGAGAAACAAATATGAACTCTGGAGGATGAACAAAGAACTGGCAATGAATAACAAATTACTGCGTGCTCTCGTCATAACTTTAACTGTTTCGTGCAATCATTCAGAATGACTGTTCAGCATTACCAAAGTCACCTAAACTCATTGCATGTGCAGTCAGCAGTGCTCTTTCTTCTTTCTGGCCCTCTCAGAGTTACCATTGTGCAGATCCTCACCATGCTTCCTCTTCTAAATCAAGTGTAGTTTATTCTATGATAGTATGATATATGTAGTATGATAGCCTTAAAAATAAACGGGTTTGTGTCCTTAACAGATATCCCTCACACCCAAAAGCAGAACTATTACTGAAGATTATCTTATAGTGAGTATACTTAAAACAATTATTTACCAATGATTGTTCAATGCAGGTGCGTTGAAGGGTACACTGGCAGCAGATGTGAAATACCTCCTCCAGAAGTCACAACTACAGCAACAGTTACTCAGGAGCCACCAGTAGTAGTTACAACAGCACCACCAGAGACAACAATAGCACCAGGAGGTAAGACTTTTGAACAAGCTGTCTTAATTGGCCAGGAAAAGAAATTTTGAAGTTTTAAGCTTTAAAAGGTGTCTGAAATCAGGGTGAATTGTATAACTTTTTTTCAGGAAAAGGTAGTTAAAATGAACACTGTGTCGGTGAATTACTCAGCAGTCATGAAATTCTTTAATATGGAACCAATGAATTAGTAATAAATACTCTCTGTGCGCACTGGATGTGGTAAAATTCTTGCTTAGTGGTTTCATTTGGATGTGGAACAAGGGCTTGTTTGCAGATGCATTAACAAAATTGATTGTTTCTATTTTAGTTTTTTTAACTTGATTAAATGGAAAATGTCTGTATTGCATTTTGGGAAGTGACATTTCTTTTTGGAAGAATTTAAGTTTGTCCCTTGGGTTCTAGATAAGATCGAAAGTCATAATTCACGAAGCTGGAGATGTCTTGTTGTGAATTACCAGAATCTACCTTGCTATGGACTGAGTTGATTTCTCAAATTGGTATATTTTTCCATCTCTTTAGGAGGCCTGACAACTCTCCAGATTATAGGCATTGCCCTTGGCATGGCAGCCTTTGTCCTGCTGATCATCCTGATGTGCCTGTGCATGCTGGTGATGCTGCGTCGCCGACAGGCTGCGGCCCGCCGTCGCTTGGAGTACTTCCGAGGTCCGTCCGACCGCATGAAGGTCATCTACAACCCGCCGCTTGGTGCCACACGCATCTCCGAGTATCGCGGGTATCTGCAGCCGGATGAGTACCGCGGGGTTGACAACGAGTCCTTCAGTGACAGCAGCAGCTTTATCGCCTCTCTCGGCCAGCGTAGCGAGGAGGAAAGCCGAATGCGACATCTTGCCAATGTTATCACTCAGTCTCCATATCTGAATGTAAGTTTGCTGGTAGCCACTCACTGACCATGCACCTCCAAAAACAACTTAAATTTATTACAGATAGTTTAAATTTTTCCTTTGTTTTTGGTCAGAACCAGGAAACAGTTCATGCAATATTTCTTTAAGCACATCTGCAGAATTTGTCTGAATCAGCTTCAGATTCACATTTCCTGCATGTCAATTACAATGCAGTGTACCAGATCAAAAATGTGCTTCATTTGGGGGGGAAGGTTGAGGTTATGTTCTAGCAAAAGTCCCAAGTTTAAACAGAGGAGTGTCTCGAGTCTGAAATTCCATTTTACCACCATTGTTTCTTTCAAAAATGATTTCTTGGGGTAAATTATCGTAAAAGGGACTGAAACATTTCTAAGCATAGCTAATTATAAAATGCTCAAGGTAACTTTTATAACATCGTAAAATTCACAAAATAACATCCTTGAAAAGAACTAAACTGACAAGAAAAGAATTACTCAACTGAGAATTGTTCTTGTTTCATCACAGGAGCGTATGAGGGCCAGAATATCCAGTATGATATCTCAAGAGCCACAAAGACTCAGTCAGGAGGAGTTTGTCCGTCCCTATATTGCCACCGGCCGAGAAGCTGCTGAAATTGAAGTCCACAGAGATCCGGTAAGTTAAAGTTCACGCAACTTTTTGGTTCAATAGATTTCTTGTAATTCAAGAGTTGCTTTCCAAATGCGATATACGCCATTTTGTTCCCTTTTAGTCTCCCTCTGCAAAAGTTTCCACGACTTGTATATATTTAAGCACAATTTACAAATACACTAACCATTAGAGAACTCAAACCCATCGAACCCCAACGAAATGTTTGGTTGGAATCTGTCGGGATGGGTACAGTACCCCTGAAGTGTCAGTCTTTTACATTGGGTTGGCACACCTCCAGAATCAAAGTCAGAAATATGTGTGTACAGTTTTCCTTTTGGTGTTGGAATTTGTCAGGATGGGTATGGTTCCTCGGCCTCGTAAATCATGCTAGGGAGTTAGGGTTAAAGCGAAAAATTAAATTTAGAAACAGCTGTTATACTGTTTCTATTCTTTAAGTTTCATAACTGTGAAAATGTTTCACTTTTTCAAATGGATATATCGCGTTTTGGAAATAAACTCTTGTAATTCTTGTTGGGATTAGAAATACTAATTGCCATTTGGATGAGGGCAACTTCATGTTTATTTAAGCAAAATTTGCATAGAAAATGTAGATTTTGTCAATATTACTAATGGAAAAAAAAATAATAGCAATAGTAGTTGCTCAGCTAGAAAAACCTATGTGTGGATATACTTTAAAGCAATCGGATTGGATGCATAATTTTGATGACGTATAATTAAGAAATGCAATGACATAAGACTGAAATTTTGACTTAATTTCAGAATTCTCACATGCTTGAGACATCACTTTTATCTTTTTGTTGAATTATTTATGTAATATTAAGAATATTGTAGAAAATGATGGATTTCTAAGCAAATAGGGCACAAACAATGTAAGTTTCTATATAAGCCCATGGGAGAGTTCTTTAGTATTTAACAATGAGGCTGTTGGCCCCTTTATAGATAGGTGGTAGGTGGTTAGAGTAACAATTCTTGAATGCAATTGCTGTTGTTTCTTGACAGGAGGATCAGTCGTTCCGTAGGCCAACTGCCCAGCTGCCAGAACGCCAGTCGTCCTTCCGAATACCGCGAGCCCAGTTCTACTGGGACTCCAACACGGAAAGCTTCACATAAGGTTGGACAATTGCCTCTTCAACTTGAACTGCAAATCAACAAATCTTTTGTCTTCGTCTTTCAAATGTAAATTTATATCCGACATTTAGCAGCTTATGTCAAATGATAGCAGTTCATTTTGTTGGAAGGCAAGCCAAACGTGGACACACTGTACTCTTATTTACCTTATAGCGATAAGAGAGGACCGAGTTATATTTTGTGATACTTAGTCACTCCTTTGTTGCATGGCTAATGGGAGTATTTTCCTTCAGTGTATTTCTGAAGGATCAAGATTGTGACTGAAATTAAGTAGACGATGGCAATTTGTCACCGTCGTCACTGGGACCATGAAGGTGGTCGCAGTGGTGGCTTGCGACAATTGTCACGCTACTTCTATGACTGTGACATATGTCATCATCAATGCGAGCATGAACATCACTTACGATGATGATGATAGACAAACCAAGCATAGTTCAATGAATTGTTTTAAAGGATCTTGGATATGACGTATATTTTTATAAATGTCCAAATTATTTTTTTATTCTTACTTCGACTTTTGGTATTTAATAGAATTTTAAATGAGAGACTTAGGGAGCATTTTTGAGTCCAACTTCGACTTTAGAGAACTGGCCATTTATGAGGATTTTAATTAATTGTTATGCTACATGCAATGATGCATTTTTGACTGTGAATTTTAACTACAATTGTCTTTGAAGAAAATGCTGTTGTGTAAACTGTCCAATTAAAAGAAATATTTTTAACAACCCTTTTAATATTGTATTATCCAACTTCATAAGCAATAGTTATGCAATTAATATTTGTTTTCAAGATATTTGCAATTTCATTTTGAAAAGCAATATTTGGAAGCCAAAATCCTATTATAACTTAACCATGAATGTTAGAACATCCTTTTTATTAGGCATCATTCTTATCACTTTTCGGATAAGTTAAAAAATAAGTTTCTTGCTTTACTGTTTATATCTTTTTAGAAATATTGTGTTTTGTGTAAAATTGAGAACAAATTTCTTCTACTTTATCAAACATTTTATATAATTGCTGCTTTAAAAAAGACTGCCTTTAGAAAGCGTGAATACAACATTGGGACATTATTTATTGAAGTAAAAAAAACAGTAATTGTGGTTTGTACACTTTAGGTTGAAGTAAACAAATTGAAAGATGTATTCTCTGTGCCAAAGGAAAATTTATTTAAAACCTAAAAACCTATAAGAACTATTGAAAATTTGGTTACTGAGGTTTTGAGAAAATTGGCTAAATTCATAAGATCGAAGTACATCTTTAACTTGTTGTTGCTTTAAATGGAAGTATTTGTCATGTAGTATGTAAAACAATGGTCTGAATTTTACAAAAATGTAGATAAATATTTTTCCACTGTTTTTTACCTTTTTTTTAAAATAAACTTTCTTAAAAAATAATTTGCATCAGATAGCTTGGTTCATTTTGTATGCGTCATGAAACATAATTACATGTATAGCTGTACACAAAAAAGCAATTCAAAACTTAAGACAGATTTTAAGAGGGTACTCAAACCCTGTTCTCAAGTGACCAGCGAGCAATGTTTTTGGGTCACTGTTTATATGTCTACCCCCTTGTGCGTATAGAGTGCAGCTGGGTGAAAATTCAAGATGGCAGCCATCATTCTTAAATTGCCGGGTTCGAGTTCGAGTCGGGTTCCGGTAGCGGTACTTTCCTCGCCTTCCATCGCTGTTACCCTGGTTTGAATCCCGCCTGGGCCAATATGTGGATTGGGTTTTCAGTCCCTTCCTGATTCCGTGGGTTTTCCCCAGAATATTCTTCTGGGCTTTTCCTCCCACCTCTAAAACTGTAATTTCCTCTCATTTTCTTCTCTCACAGGTTTCCTTAGGCTTGCGAACTACAGTGCCTAGGGCGCTTTTGAGGAATCCTTGGTTTCATTACCAGAAATGATTAATAATAATAATAATAATAAAAATAATAACGATCTTTAATACAAAAATATTTTAAGACCTGCAACAGCTATAAAAATTGGCAAAGCAAGCCAAATCTAGTATGCTCACGTACAATTTTATTTTTTATCATTCCTCCTGCACTGAATGAGTGCTTTGAATCTTATGCACACAAAAATTAACGCTACATGGGTTGGGGTCTGCAATCTTTGACATAAAGTGTTGAGTGAAAATCCTGTTAGCCAGCACCTTGATTCTCATTATTCAAAACCCCGTTCTCAGTACAGGTTTTAAATATGGCCCAATATGTCACCATCAATGGCAAATGGTGCAACAAGGTGCTGCATAATGGTTCTCATATTTCTCATGTACTTCATTTACCTGTCTCTAATAATAGACATAATTTCATTCGCCTTGAGTACCTAATTGTAGGTAGATACGTGCGCTATATAAGACTTCGGTATTATTATTATTATTATTAACAACAAAGTGCCCACACACTGTTGTGCCAGGACATGTTGATACTTCTTACATACTTCTTACTTCTAACATACTTGTTCCACAGTTGTGAGGCCAAAGATACCCCGGTACTGTGCGAACTGTAGAAAAATTCCCACAAATCTGTCCTAAATTCCAAAATGCAAAATTACACACTATATTGTGACATACCCGTATAAATTTTATACAAATCACTTGCAACTTATTAAATATATTTACTCAAAAATACAGAATACCCAGTATGTTTTGGAAGCTGGAAAGTACAGAGAAATTTGATGTGTAACCTGCATAAAATGCTGAAGTAGGTTTTCATCATGACGTGTGGCTTCCATCTTGTTTAGCTGGATGAACAAAAAACAGAAATGAGCAGAGTATTAATTCCAAGCTGCTAGGAAATCTGAAAAAGCAATTGCATAACTGCAAGAATGTTCTTTATTTACAATTTGTGCATGGTAATCTCAGGAAACTGTGTTCCAAAAATTTAAAAGGCTGAATATGCACGAATGCGATACAAAAAATAGACCGGTGATGAAATAATAAGTCCAATACAACTTCAGTATTGCATAACCGAGGCGAGTCAAAAGAAACTCTGGTGCCATGTCCCAGCTTCTGTACATTTCATACTTGGGTCTTGCCACCCGACTACTGCATATTATATCCTTAATCTTGCCCGTCCAGTCTAATTCAAATGATTTTTTTTTCACTCATTGTAGCATAAAGTTGAACTGAGACCTCAATACATTTGTATCAGCATGTGCAATGCTTGGGTCATTATATTACCTCTGACTTGTGAAATTTTAGAGAATTCTACACATTCTTCAAACTAAAAAGCAAGAAAAGTCGGTCAGATTTTTGATTTGCAGGTTTCCTGCACTGGAAGTCTCATTTTGAATCACCACAAAGTAGTCTATGCAGTTCTGTACGCCAAATTTAGCTCTACATTCTTTGAATTTTTATATTAAATACGACCAGTGCCATTAACTTTAAAGTTAAACAAAATTAGAAAGTATTTTTTGGCAAGTCAAATAGATAAAGACCACACTCACATTGTTCTAAAATTGCATTTTGTATTCTGTGGGCAGATGTATCAGCACATTTTAAGAATCTGTGTAGCTGGTCCACACACACTGTCACATCCTCCGGGTTCTTTTTGAGGCAGGTATCATAGTTGCTGAACTCTGCTGCACAGTCACGGTTGATCTGACGAACTACTGGACTGAAACAAAGCATAAGATAATGGTAATCAGTGGCAATATAACTGGGGTTCAATTTTGCAGGAGGTGTCAGCTGGACCTCATTTTCTGGAGGGGAGACTCAATGGGTTTTCAACAACAGAAAGCTATCATTTGCCTTTGGTGAGGGGAAGGGTTCGAGACCTCAAGCAGGGGGGTTCCCCCCCCCCCACCAGTTGATGAGGACCATAATACATTGTGGGGCAATGCGGCCTAGTGGTTAGGGTTTGTGACTCGTGATCAGAGGGACAGGGGTTCGAGTCCAGCTGCTGGCCATATATTGTGTCCTTGGGCAAGCTACTTCACCCCCAGTTGTCTCTCTCCACCTAGGAGTACTATATAATGGGTAGCGGCATTAGCTGGGGAGTAACCTGTGATGGACTGGCATCACATCCAGGGGGGAAATACACATATTCTCAGGCGTTTCATAACAAGGAAACCGGAGATAAACACCGGCCTGATGGGCCATACAGGCTTGTGACAGCCTTACTTTATACAATACATTGTACATGCATGTATTGCACTTTGAAGGAAAAAATAAATTCAAAAAGAGGTGGGGTAAATGCCCCATGACCCAACCCCCTTCCGCTACCACATAATGTGCCATCAGGTGGTATGTCACTCTCAACAGTTCCTCCACAGAGATGCACGCAAAGACTCACTGATGATCTGAGCAGTTGGAGGCCTTTTCCTTCAGCTCAGCACATGCCGTCTGCCAGTCCTTAGGATGGTCGTTGACACACTGCCCATACAGATCCAGCTCCGTCCCACAATATTTCATAATTAAAGTTATGACAGCCTCCCTATCAGAAGGAAAACAATTTAAACATATGTACGATGCTTTTCAACAATGGTGGATTAAACAGATAGGGCATTTAAAGTACACAATTATAATCAATAGGCCTACAACATTTTATTTTACTTTAGAGGTGATTAAAACAACTGAAGGAAGCAGGAAATTT
The DNA here is from genome assembly GCA_029964075.1 of Patiria pectinifera. Lineage (NCBI taxonomy): Eukaryota > Metazoa > Echinodermata > Asteroidea > Valvatida > Asterinidae > Patiria > Patiria pectinifera. The sequence continues at coordinate 58,361 of JASAOE010000380.1, forward strand.
CCAAAAGAAACAAATTTGCCATTTCTTTTACAAACAATTGGGGTTGGAGATTTTTCAAAGTGGAAATTTACAACAAAAAAAGCAAACAGCTCTAAGTGGGTACTCTGGTGGTATGAATATAGATATGTTTAGCCTTTGTGGCTTGAATTAACTCACATTTTTAATGACGTGTAGCATCAATGTATTCCTGAAGACAATAGGAGAAAATAGGAATGCATATTAATAATAAACATGATAAAACATCAAGAACATGTATCCCCAACCGTCCCCCCCCCCCACATTTAGGCTTAGTTTGTAGGTTTTTTTTTGCTTTAGAAGCATACTCACCCTCTTTATAGGATAATCAGAAAGTGCTGCCTTTTTCAGATGTCTATTTTTCTTGAAATTTCCAGATTAATTTGCACACGTTTGCGTATCAAAATTTCAACATTAAATTTCACAAAAATTAGATTAGACATCTGAAAAAGGCAGCACTTTCAGATTAGCCTATAAAGAGGGTGGGTATGCTTCTAAACAAAAAAAACCTACAAACTAAGCCTAAATGTGAAAATCAAAATTTGGCAAAGTGTGACACGTTTTTGTACATGTGAATGTGTGGCCTATGTTTACGGAGGTAGTCCAGTAAATAGGCCACATTTATGGGGCTATAGTCCGAAGTACCATTGGTCCGAAGTCCCATTGGTTCGACGGCCCATTGCTCTATACGTTCCATTGGTAGTTGATGAATTCCATTGGTAACTGCTGTCTTGAACAGCTGCAGCCAGATGCTTTATACACAGGTCATAGGTCACTTCCTTCACAAGTCACAAGATTCTGACTTTCTGTGAAGCTCATCACATCACGTGGGGACGCGAGCGAACGTGGGGACGCCGGACAAGCGAAGTGCAAATGAAGAAAAAGGTGATTCGTAGAGTCCTACTAGTTACTCGGACTAGGGGGGGGGGGGGTTCAAGGATGGGGTGGTGCCTCTAAGAACCCCCCCCCCCCCGGGCCCGCCCCCACCATAATGACCATGACCACCCGGCCCCTCAAGGCTCGATATCACCATGGAGGAATAAGTTCTTATTCCTCCATGATATCACCCCCTCGTCGCTAGAGGTTATTATTACTATTAGGCCTACATCGCTGTAATGAAACAATAAGATTCCACAGATCCGGCCATGCATACGTACAATTAGCATATCAACTTCGAGGGTTGAATGACAAGTGACATGCATTTGCATAGTCTGAATGAAATCGGTGTTCTTGTTGCCGCCGGAGTGCCGCGCTTGCCCTCTGCATTTGCTTCATGCATAATGCGCTTGCGATTGGCGGCGCGCCTGCACCGACTACCTAGCTCCCAGTAATTTGTCCCTATAAAATGACATCTGACAACAAATAAGTGGACAGAATATAATTTGATAGCAATAATAATCAAATTGATATTTATTCATAAATGGCAAATTATATAACATAATTGTTAAATAACACATTTGACTTCCAAATGTGTTGGCAATTATAATTCACAGAAGCAAGGGGGTTATTTTCCAAGATGGCGGCTTCCATCAGCGACGAAATCAAAAGTATTTCTCTCCACAATCTTCGTCCTGTGGTGTTCCATGGCTACGTTTTCCCCTTTATTTTTCTATACAGCATTTGGCTGTATTTCTGGGTTGGTGTCTATGGTGTGAATGAGTACTTTGAAGCCGGTTTGATCGCTTTAGCGATCGTCGGATGTGTTCAGATACTGGTTTGCTTGTTTTGCCATTGGTCTGTGCACGTCTGGTGTTCACTCACGTGTACAACGGTAAGTCGAGCGGCGCTGGCCAGCCATATGTTCAGTTTCGGTTGATATGAAACTTATTGCAGGGAAAGAATGTTGCAACCTGACGCCACTTCCGCGCTTGTCATGCTTGTGTACAAAGTCTATGGACATGGAGAGTCAAGAAAAGTATTTCCTAACAATATTTCTCAGTCCCAGATTCATGTCTTACTAGCTCTACTGAGTGGAGCGTTGAATTACAGGTACCCCTTCATAAAAACGCACACCGATTTATACTTTGGGTGGCAGCACTTGCAGTCGTCATGACGGTTTGCATTTATTTGTGCCTCGCGAGACCCAAGGCCAAAAAAAAACATAAGAAAAAACAACAAATGAGGACAAGACAGATAGACTGGTTAGATCCACACATTCATGACATTCCATAAGACCCCTCAAATTGTTTCAAACTTGAAAAAATTTCAAAAAAAAAATCAAAATTACATGAAATTGTTAGGCAGTTGCGTGTATTGTTGAGACCATTTCGACATTGAACCTACTGACATGGATTATGGTTGTAGCCGTTTGAAAAACGCTATTCAAAGTAAAAAGCAGCTGTTTCATGTAGTCATATGCGCCCCGCGCCGTCTGACTGTGGGTTTTTTTGGGGGGGCACATATCAGTACATGAAACAGTCGTTGATTAAGCGCCGACTTGTTTCTTCAATAGTGACGCCACACACGCGCGCAATGAATTATGCATCAGTCATGTCAGTTAAATTGACTGTGCAACTCGGCTGACTCATTTAATCATAAGCGGTAAGTTCAGACTATTGTGTTCTTTTTAAAAAATTACGGTTGTTTGAAACAATTTGAGGTCTTTATGAATGTCATGAATGTGTGTGTCTCTATCCAGGGTTACTGCCTCATTTGTATTTTCTTTATCAGTTTTTTGGGGCCTGTCCTCGCAGGGCATGCACAAAAAAATGCAAATGACATTGACGACCGTGTAAGTGCTACCAAAGTATGGCAAATCGGTGGAGCGTTTGTATGGAGGGGTACCCGTAATTCAACGCTCCACTCAGTAGAGCTAATGTCTTACCATCATTTTTACAATCATGACAATGAATGACCTTCATTGAGATGATATATGACAATAATTATGAAGAAAAAAGTGGCGTCAGGTTTCAACATTCTTTCCAAAAAATGTTGCACCCTGACGCCACTTTTTTCTTCATATATCATCTCAGTGAAGGTCATTCATTGCAAAAATGATGATGAATCTGGGGCTGAGAAACATTTCCAATTTCGTTAGGAAACACTTGGAAAAACTTTCTTGACTCTCCATAGACTTTGTACACAATCAATGTGCCTTAGTCTTCAACATTATGAAGTTGGCGCAGAACTTGGAAGAAGAAGAAGAAGTGGCGTCAGGTTGCAACATTTTGTCCCCACTTTTTTCTTTATATATCATCTCAATAAAGGTCAGTCATTGCATTTGAAATAATGGTAATCTTTACCTTTAGGACACCTCTATTTTTGGCGATCGTGTAGTGTAGGGCCCTAGCCCCATAAATGTGGCCAATATACTGGACTACCTACGTAAATAAAGGCCACACTTCCACCATGTACAAAAACATGTTGAACTTTGTCAAATTTTGATTTTCACATGTATGTAGGTTTAGTTTGTAGTTTATTTTTGCTTTAGAAGCATACCCACTCTCTTTATAGGCTAATCAGAAAGTGCTGCCTTTTTCAGATTTCATGTTGAATATTTGATACGCAAACGTGTGCAAATGAATCTGAAAATTTCACGAAAAAAATACATTTTGTGATTAGCCTATAAAGAGGGTGAGTATGCTTCGAAAGCAAAAATAAACTGCAAACTAAGCCTAAATGTGAAAATCAAAATTTGACAAAGTTCGACATGTTTTTGTACATGGTGGAAGTGTGGCCTTTATTTACGGAGGTAGTCCAGTAAATTGGCCACATTTATGGGGCTATGTGGGGCCCCTGTTTTGTTTCGATGAAATTAGAATCAAGAATTTTTTTTATTTCTAAATTATGATATTGTCAACCTAAAGCAGACTTCTCTCAATGTAATGACACCTTCTTGATAATGTTTGAACAGTTGCTTGGGGTAGAAATTACGATTTACGGGCCGGTTGGTGCCGTGCAGCGTGACCTGCGTGCTCATGGCACACATGGTACATCGCTCGGTGATCGCCATCTTTTTGTGTGTGTTTTGTTTTGTCATTGTCATTGTCATTTTACCCCCAAATTTCCCTCAAAAATTCAAAACCCTGCCCTTTATCTATGACATACACTTATGTCCTTATTATCGCCAACTAGTTTGGTTGGCCAAATAATATTTTCTTGACTGTCAAAATACTTTGTACACAACCGCTAAAGTGGATACTACATTCTTTCCTGATTGCAAACACATAAAACATGTAAAGTGATACTCCCCAGCTAAATGCGGGTACCCATTTATCAGTGTTGTAGTCGAGGCCACAACCTCCGAGGCCGAGGCCAAGGCCGAGGCCACAACCTCCGAAGCCAAGGCCGAGGCCGAGGCCAAAACACGTAATAAAATATAAATCACTAAAACAAGGCTAAGATTATGTTGGAGTTTTAACATCTTTTTAGTTGAATTCACTGAGTTTTGGAGTGCCTGGCTTACAAATTTACAGCTTGCAATGGGTTTCCTCTTGTAGGGAGTCCAGCGAATTTTATTTTTTGAAGAAAGAAATCCCAAGTTTTGTATCACTGAAAGCAAATTACACAACAAAATCAATGGCGTTTGAATCAGGCTCATAGGTGTTTGCCCTTTGGAGATACAACAGTTTAAATGGCCAAATTTTGAGTTTCTATTCTGTAAGATTTACATCATTTACTTTTAGCATGTTTTATAAATCTTATTTTCAAAACCTATCAAAAATCTTAATATCATAGGAATCCCCATTAAATAAACAACAACTTGATTTTTGAATCAAGTTTTTACCACTCATATCCTGCGACCAGACAATGCCACATGGGCAACGGGATAAGTGTCCACGCATTATCACTGTTAATACCGCGGTTCAAGACAAAGTCTGGCAATGGCCAATCCCGCTCCAAACAACACGTCAACACGGAACATGCGTGCATGATATCACTCAGTTCATCAAAATGACCGTGAATTCTCGGATCATCCGATTTGAATCCAATGGCTTCGAAGAATTCTAAGATCATGGCAAGAGGTAGGGAGTCCTGGTACCACAAGGAATACTGACACCTACGTGTATTATTAAAACATTCATTCAGAACTTTGCATTCATTTGGATGGAAAAACGAATTCTGAAATTGCGCTTTCCATATCGACCATTTGCGCCAAACATTACCGTGTGAGCCGGAACTTTCTTTTAAATCACCGTGTAAAAATAAAATCTATTTGATAAATCGTAATTGTTTTTATCATATCTTTAGGAAAAAAAATGATACGGACTAGTACACTCGGTTGTACCCTGAAAGGTCAGGCTTTTACTGAAACAGTGGCCTATAAAAAGAAATGATTAAATCATTTTTAAACGAAATGTTGTACAACACTGCAACCAGACTAGTCTACTACCAGATTGGTGCCAGACTTATGTAGTCTGGCACTGTATTTATAATGCGCCAAATCCATCGGTTATAGGCAATATTAAACTGTCTTGAGATGGGATTTAAAGGTTTGTATACATGTTATCTCTCTGAGTTCTAAGATTAACAAGACAAGCATTATACTTTGGGGCAGAACCATGGACACAATGAAAAACACACAGCAGTAACTTAAACATTATTTACAGAGTGTGATAATTCTGGCTGCAGCATTCTGTAATTTTGCAATCTAGAAAGTTGAATTTGTGGTAAATTATACAACAGAGCATTAGGATATAAGTGCGTGAATAACCGGATAAACCCGACATTACGAAGATGATATGAGTCAAACATAACACCAAGGTTCCTGCAAGATTTAGAAACTGATATAAAAAAGATGGTGCATTTATCTTGTCTAACTGTACTTTGGACCCAAACAATATATATTCTGATTTAGTAAAATTCAATTTCAGTGAATGAGAACTCATCCAATTACAAATATCTCTAACACAATTTTCAAGAATTGATATAGAAGCATCTGCATCGGACTGATTTGGTGGAAAAGACACATACAATTGAATATCATCGGCATAGCAGTGGTAGTTTAGCGAATGGCGCTCCAAAATAGATTTCAAGCCAAGTAAATAGATGGAGAATAACGTCGGACCCCCAACGGAACACCTGATAACAGAGGCAAGGGATCAGATTTAGCATCATCTATGCAAACAATTTGACTGTAACAGTTATAACGCTTGCACGCACGTGGAAAGCTGAAGCGCAGGCTAGGCGAAGATGCTACGTACGTGAGTACGTTCAATGCAACCATTTCCAGTTCATTGAATCTCGAGGATTTGATACGGTAAAAAATTCAAATTAATTAGAATAGAAAACATCAAAATAGACCTCCAACACTGCCATTTATACTACTGGGTGGAGAGAGGCAAGTGGTCATGAAGTGGCTTGCCCAATGATACAACATATTGCCAGCGGCTGGATTCAAACCCCTGACCCTCTGATCATGAGTCACAAACCCTAACCACTAGGCCACACTCCCCCTTCCCCCACCCCCACCCCCCCACCCCCCAAAAAAGAGAATATTTTATTTTTTTAATTT
>JASAOE010000381.1:0-39829 GCA_029964075.1 Patiria pectinifera
AAGAAACGACCAACGGCAACCAAGAATGAGGATGTGTTCCACAATAAGGTACAAGAAATGTGAGATTGAGTCCTAGAAATAAGAAATGTGTGTGGGGGAAAAAAGTCAACTTCCCACATGCCACCCCTGGATGCTCACCTTCATAATAAGTGCAAAGTTGAACTCGCAGACCTTCGGTAAAAGACTGAATATCTGGTAATATCCTCTCTGAATGATTTGCCTAAATGAATTACCTCGCGCCCCTGATCCAAATGAACTCCTATCCAATTCTCGACAGATTTACAGACACTCCTATATCATCAACACACCAAGATTTGACCAATCAAACCAGGCAATACATTTCACTGAATATTCACGAAGGTCCGAGAGAGACCATTCATCAGAGGAGGGGGTATGAGTCCTAGTACGTAACTCAAACATCTAGTTTTCCTTAAAAGAAAATAAGCATGTTCCATTCTTTGTAACTTTACCCCAAAAAGTCCTTTTCAAAGTAATTAGACAAACTTTCCCCAATGTGGCTCAGAAGGGTGTTGAACCCTCAAAAAAAATGACATATTCCACTACATTCATAATACATATTCATTAGTATTTACATACAGATCATAAATTAAAATATTGTTTGATTTCTACAAAACAAATACACAGGACTCAAGTGTGTATGTGAATTAGTTTTTTAGCTATATCATAACAATGATGTGATGTGTTGTATTTGAATCAACACAAACAAACCCATTGCCCATTTATGTATTAGCTTGCAAGTCACGTAGCCCACATATTTGGACTTACGCAACTGCTCATTTTTTTGGCAGATGTCCAAAGTAATACATTGGAGAATTTTTTAGGTAATTTATTAACCAAGATGTCAACACGAGACAAAATGAAGTTGAAAATTGACATTTGAAGCCTTAGAAACCTTATCTACCTCTTTATTGATTCATACTTGGACAAACAAATTCGATTTGAGCGTCACAAACAATGAACACTTTAATGCCAGGTGTAAAAAATATCTTTGCCAAGATTCAAAGTTCGTTTGATTTTATACCCCCAGCCTGCCTTAATAGTACCATTCCAACATACCCCCAGCCCTCTATAGAGTACCAAAGTGTGACGTCAGCTTGTCCTTGTTCAATCTGGTTCGCGCTTTGATGTCTTCACACACATTTATAGCTGTGCGCATGGAACAGAATACGCAGCGCACTTTGGTACTCTATAACCACAAAACTGCGTGGATTCAAAAACTTGATTTCATGTTTCATTAACCCTAACGTACCTGAATCCATCAACATCCACACCCCTGTTTCCGGATTTCGGCGGATTCAGGATAACTCCATATTGAACAAGTTGGGGGATTTTTATGGATTCAGGACATGAAGCCTAGCGGTACTGCAGGATTTTGATGGATTCAGGATCTCTACATATTGAGCAGTTGGGGACTTTGATGGACTAAAGATCTCAACAGATTTACTCCCAGCTAACTGGTGGATTCTGATGGACTAACTGGCCACCAAATTTTTTTCGCATGGCAAAATTGATAGATTTTGGCGGATTCAGGATACTTTTTAGTAAATATACCCAAGGGGTTAGGGTTAAAAACAGCAGGTTTTTTTTTTTTTTTGCATTAAATTCCTTTACTGGTCCATAGAGGTAGAATTATACCTCTATGACTGGCCTAACTGGCTGTTTCATTGTAACTCTAACTCCATGGTCTTACATAACAAAACTCTCTTACGCAACATATATTCTGTGCCAAGTTGTTCTTGCAGTCAAAATCCATCAAGCATTGTCAAGTGAATATTTTAACAGTCAAGAGCTCCCAGCCTACATTAAGCGTCTGTTGACTGAATTTGACTAGTCAGAGTGTCTGCTTGTGTTATGATCTGACTGTTGGTGACTAGCCTGCGAAAAGGCATGACAGGGGAGTGGATGGAATTTTTTACTGTCTGTGACTGTTAAATTCACAGTCACAGTAAGAGGGTAAGGATTTAAAGTCTTGTGTACACTGGGCTATTAAAACTGAAATCCTGGTGAAAAATCTTCAATCACTCCACAATACCCTTGTCATCCATAAACTTTACAAATGATCGCCAGGTTTTGGGGGTAGACAAACTTCTTTTTACAATACAGCTCACCTCTTTCACCTGTGGCAGAAGTACATACATGTACCTGTGTACAGTGAAGCATGCAGTGTACACATGGATATTAACCTAAATCTTGGGGTCAACACACTTTTACACAAAGCACACAGAAGTCATTCAGACTCTTCACAGTTCAACAAACTTTGAGAATAGGATGTTATACCAATGACATCATCGCTAAATTTAGCACAGAGTCTACACACCAAGCACTGTGGTTACCATGCTCTATCAAGTATCATGTCTATGGATCAAACAATTCAATACCGTACACATTATGAAATGATTCACAAATCAATCCACTCCTCAGTAATATATTAATAATTTCAAATAGGCAATGGACTATGTCTCCTGGCCCTGCCATCGTTTCATTTATTTATTTATCAATAAACCACAACTTCTACCAAAAACCCCTAAAAGTAAAAAAGTAATTTTCCTAGTTCCAGATTTTTCCTAGTTCCGGATCACTTCAAATAAAAACCTACTACGTCTTTTGGATTGGTCTCCAATATTATTTTTTTCTGACGAAGTGTGTTTTGAAATGTAAAATGTAAGCTTCTTGACATAATAAACAAATATCTAATTTCATTTTGGCCAGATTTCCGACTCGTACTTTGACGTACTTTTGACGGTTTGTAGAAAATCACGGGAGCCTCGAGTCGACGATCAATTTTCTCCTCGGTACATCACTCGGACCGTGTGATTTCGAATATTTTGTTCGTACTCTACAGTCATATAAACTCTTGCATCGAATATTTGTTGAATCAAAATAAGTTGTAGAGTCTCTAACATTTAAAAATTCACCAACAAATGACCATATGTTTTTGCCTAGTTCCGGATCGCGCCTGCACGTAGGACCCAACTACACGCGCATTAATCAATTTTATGTGACATACTCTGTGGGATGGGCCAAAGATTTTTCGGTCCGTGGGTGTTCGTGCTGTCGCGCTGCAGACAAAAGTTTGAAAATCATTTACGTTAATTCTCTTTTTAAAATTTGCTGGAATTCTCTTGAATGAAATGCTTTTTGAAAAATTTAATAATATTTTATCAGAAAATGGGCTTGATTTGGGGTGGTTCTGACTGGGAAAAAAATCATTCTCCCGCGTGATTTTGAACCAATGTCACTTGAATTTGTGGAGCCGAAAGCTGACTGAATAATGATTGCGATCCGGAACTAGCATGACTAGGATAGCCCCATAAATGTGGCCTATTTACTGGACTGCCTCCGTAAACATAGGAGGCAGTCAAGTAAATAGGCCACATTTATGGGGCTAGACTAGGAAAACGACTTTACAACATTTCATTAATGTCAACTGGTCAATATAACATCATCATGATCATCATCTTCTTCTTCTGCCATAAGTTGTTAAGACAAAGGAAATCAAGACAAAATTCTGAAAATATCCTCAGAAATTACAAGGAAATTAGACATCTTGAAAAGTCCCACTAATTCATCCGTAAACCATGTAAACTAAAGCCTAAAGACCTACACTTACTTGTGACTACATTACTTACATACAGAGAGCTTTACAAAAACATGCACATAATTTAATTTCCAAACCAAATGGCAAAAACAAAGTTGTCAAAAATAGGCCAAACAAACCATTAGATTTCCTCCCTTAAAACGCCATAAAACTACTATATACATCGCCTCAGATATTGGCGGCAATCAAAAATTAAGGTGATGATATTAAGATTCACTTACGACTTTACTGGAAAGAGAAATTCCCGTTCTTTCCCCAATGTTTCCGCGGGCTTCTGTGTGCTACTGGCATTGTTAATGTGATCTTAAATTGATCCCGGATCCCACGCACGGTATATTTAATCCATAGACATAAAGAACCTTTAGAATATAGGTTCTTTATGTCTATGATTTAATCCGGTACAGCTGATTGCGAATAGCGCCCTCGTGTGGTCGCTGACACTGAAAAGCATAAATCTGTTTTCATCGGATTTTGTTGGTTGGTTTGTTTGGTTTGTTGGTTGGTTTCTAAAAAGTTATGGACGGATTTGCGTGAATTTTTTTATGGGTGGTCCTTGGTGCAAGTACAAATCGATCTGGGTCTGGATCCAGGATTTCTTTTAAAGGATTCTCACTGAGAGTAGCTTTGGGTGTGCCATGGAGAATCCTACCTCCATGGGCGTGCTAACAATATGGCTGGGAATTAATAGAATTGTGTTGGCTTGGCCATTGATGGAGGTTTGCGCCCTCTGAGTACTTCTTGGTACAATATTTGCTATAAAATACTAACCCCCAAATCAATCCATTTCTGAAAATTAAAGAAAATTCAAATGTTTTTTGTTACCTTTAAAACAAATAACAGGTTATTGTGCAGAGATACCAGGCGCGGATCTGGCCGGGGGGGGGGGGGTTAAAAAAAATTTGCATAGAAATTAAAAAGAATTTAAAATAAAGGGACACCCCCCCCCTTCTGACATGCCAAAAAAAATTATACTTGTAATATAAATATCCGCCGTGCACAATGTAGATATAGCCAGCTTTGTTAGGGGCATTTTGCACACTATTCTTTAATATACATGTAGTGTTAATAATTGTCGGATTTGAACAGCACCCCTACTGAAACTATGGGAACAAGGCAAGTCCTCCCACCCCCCCCACCCCTGGAAACAAGACCTCTTGACTTCAAAAGTTTGTAACTCTTAAATTTTATTTCATACAAAGGACCAAAAATGAACGATACAAACTGCCAGTATTTACAATGGTAGTTCTCCGTTTACATTCCACGGGAAAAAAATACGAACTGCCACTCTTGTTCAGGCAAACTTCTAGAGAATTATGAGAACGTGATTTGTGTGGTCAGAGTCATGCTAATGTAACAGTGTGACAGCTGTTTTGAGAAAGGGACCATAAATTCCATGTTCCTTAATTGTTTGGAAAGATTTTCCATTTTCATCGAGAAGTTCACGTCAACAGTCAGACGTGAGACTGTACGCTTTTCATTAAATTTTAAAATTCAGGGAATTTTAAACTTTCTAATGTCATTCAGTTCGTAACTGGTTCCACTCATTCTACTTCTTGGACATCATCATCATCAACGTCTTCAACTTGTCCGACATTTTCTTCACCGTCGTCTTCAATCTCCTCCACGTCTTCTTCATCATCGATATCTTCCTCGTCATCGTCTTCATCATCGATGTCCTCATCAATGTCCTCATCTTCACCCTCCTCGCCTTCCACATCTTCTTCGTCTTCTGCGTCCTCCCTACTGTCCTCCATCTCACTGGAGATGTTCTGCTCGGACTCTTCCCCTTCTGCCTTCTCCGCATCCGACCTGTTCTGTTTCCTCTTCTCCGATGCTTCTTTCTTGCCCTTTTGTTCATGACGGAACTCTAGAAAGAAAAATACGAGAAAGTGTTTAAGTATAAACAATCCCGTTTTATGTTGTATGATTTCTATGCAAATACATCCCTCAAGCAGCGGTGGCACTACTACCCGACACTTCTGTCAAACACCAACATTGGGTTGCATTCTTCTTGCAAGAACATTTTGTCGCGTCAGTGCAACAGGGTCATAACTCGATTCTGCAACAAATTCATATCTCGCGTGAATACACTCCGTGTAACAAGGTCGCATCTCACGTATCGCGTCGTCCATTGACTTTGTGTGAACATCCTGGTTATTTCAAGCGAGATACGACCTTTCGACATTGAAAACTTGCGCTTCACACACATGACGTCACACGCCATTTTAAGAGATACGACCTTGTTGAACGGACACGACGATTTGCAGAAAGTCTTATGTATCCAATGCATCTGATGAGCACATTCTGTTGCAAGCCCATCACTAGTAGAATGCTTGTTGATGGTGCAGATCGTGACTTTGCAGCATACAAAACAGTTTACAATTTAATTCTGTATGATGTGACGTTTACACATTTTAACATTTAAACGAAACAAATCTGAAAGTGTGTACAAATTTTCCAAAACGTTAGAACGAAAAGCTGAATTATAAAAAAGGAACCTATGCTCACACGACTGCACAATCTTCGTTTGAGTTAAACATACACAAATAATTACCGATGATTTCAAACCTATTTAATTTACAAAATCTTAGAAGCACCCCAGTACTTGATTACATTCGGGGTACACGTGGTTAAGTTTGTACTTTTTCAATGACTGCCCGCTATTTCATTATGTCAATCATTGTTGATTGATCACGTCAATCACATCGGTCTACATAACGAGCAGGCGTTAGCTTTTGTGAAATGGCTAAACGTTAAAGTGGTTCTTAAAATATTTGCTAAACATTTATAAAATTAAAAGCAATGTCACATTGTTAATGATAGCCCCCTCAACAGTTCATGCACAGATCTGATAAGAATGGTGGTCAGCAGTTGTTTACCTTGAAGGCTCTTCTCCAGCGGTTCGATGAACTCTTCAAACTCCATGTCCTTCATTGCGGCAAAGACGTCAGCGGCATTTAGAGTTTTCCTCTTTCCTTTCAGTGCGTAGTTGTTGGCGCTGTGGGACGAGTGTGCAGTTAAGGTGAAAAAAAACAATTCAAATATTCAACAATTAAATCTCAGAGAGTTAGAGTAGATGGAACAGCAAGGGAAAAAAGGCGAGCGTCACGTTGACAGAAACCAGTACAGTTCTTGGGTGATGCTGTTAATCCTGACTTGATCATGATCATTGGGCCAATACCAGACTGGGACCGTGAGTGCAATAAAACAAGCAAAACAAAATCAGGCCAACTTTACTCACTATTTTAGCTGACAAAATTCTCCAACATTTTCATGAGGCAAAGACAAGGTCTAATTTTGGGACTAGGCCAATGCTATGGGCTCCGTTTTCAGGTCCATCCACTGCGTATTTCGAATGATCCAAAGTTATCGAGGGCGAGGATTAGTCTGGGAGACCATTGCAAGTTAAATTTCAACGTATTCGCGCGCCGATGACGCCTGGCGCTCACTCGAAGACACTGTGGCTAATAGCTTTGGCACATTCGGGAAGTCGTGCGTACTTCGCTCGCGAACCACTCCAATACAGTATGCACATGCTGTGTCCCGTCCACGGGGATCTCAAAACGGCGCCCTCTTTTGTTGGCGCACAGAGCACATAGTTGGAATGCAACAATGTGAACTTGATAACCACGTGATATGGTTTTTCCTTGTGAATGTAAAACAACCGAACAGTAACTACTGAATGTGCACAGATCTGTGAGCGTTTTCAAAATGACTGGCTTTGGATTCGTCTTCGGCTTAATGACATTTTAGGCCCACGACTCCGAGCACTCCAACTACATTTTGGTGCCTTATGCTTCAGGAACATTCAATCAATTGATATGAAGGCAAAAATTGGAATATTTTCGTTTAGTTTGCCTCTCAGTGATTCAGAAGTAGGAGGCAAAGCCAAAGTCGAAGCAAAGGTTTTGAAAACCCCCAGTGACTGGGGTCTTGATGGTGTGGGATTCTCTCTAAAGGATACCATGACGTAGCGTAGAGTACAAACACACTGGCTGCCTTGGAAACAGCATTACGAGCCTCCTTGGAAACACTGACTCCTTCTGGAACCTGAAATACAAGAAACGTCACTTTTGAATTAATGATATTTACGACAGATTATGAACTCGGTGCACAGGTATACACCCCAACAGAGTTGGGCAGACCACTCCAAGAAGATGCCACTGGTTAATTTGCACACATTCAGATTAAAAGTCTAGTCACGAGTACTTTGTGTAGTACACCCACGCAGTGTTTGTCTCCCACCATGCCCACCTGGCTTCTGAGAGTGGTAACGAAATCTACTGTTCATCGGCATTATGCACTTTGGTTTCTGACTGAGAACATGCACCGAAGATAGCTGTCTAAAACATGCAAGAACCCCCGAAGAAGGACCAATGTCCGAAAGCTTGGGAATTTTCTCAACTGTTTTAATACCTACATCACCGGTGCTACACAGCTTCTCAATAATTGTACTTATTGTTTCACGGTTATATGCGCCATCTTGCCTGCGGGGCCGCAATTGTACATGCGTTGCTGTGTACGCATCGTCAATGCAAAGCTTTGGCGCTTCCAAGTCATCATGCGTTCTATACACCCGCGTCTAGCAACGTATGTTCTTTTTGCCCCTCGAACAAGATGGCGCATATTACCGTGAAACACCTTTTGGCAAGATTACCATATGCGAAGTTCACTAATTTTCCTCTGTATTGACTAACAAGCCCCCAGATGGCAATTTCATGTCATCAAAGTCAATTTGAGCAGTGAGAAAATACAAGCATTTTCTTAGAAAACACTTAAAATTTTTCAGTCCACTCTCATACGGTTTGTACACAGAGTGTTCGTGAACTTCGTATATGGAAATCTTTCCCACCTTATTGCTTCATGTATTGTTTGCTAGGTAACTGAGGCAGGCTAAACTTCCTGAAGATGTATCCAAACCAGCCTTATATAAGTTATAAGTGATATGATGTTTTCATGGTGTGGGGTTTTACGTGTACATACCGCTTCTTTCATGATCCTTGTGATTACGGAGTGTGGCAGGTTGAGATCCTCTGGTCTCTCCGCCATTGTCAATTGAGGTTTGTCCCAAACTAGTAATGAGAAAATCCAATTGATGCTTGCCTGGAAAATCAAATAAAGTACGATTCAATAACACGACATAGGCCTATGGTAACTGGCTTGACATTTGGGAAATACAGTTAATTAATAGTCATGACAGTAGAAGTTTTTTAAAGAATTTTCTGGAGCCTTCTTTCTTTCAAGTTCCATATTCATGGTGTAAACTTTTCCACACAAAAAACCCCACATTTCACTGAAATGATGAGTGCTTTTCAAATATTGGCTCAGATTTACAACTAAAGTAGGCCTAACAAAATCAACTTTGTTGCCAGAAAATAGTTTGCATATATATGAAGAAAAAAGTGGCATCAGGTTGCAACATTTTTTCCGGCGATTGGCCTGTACATCTGTGCATTCATATGCCGTGCGAAACTCGTACCACAGAAAACGTGTAGAAATGAAAATGGTTGAACCAATGCAGTATGAAAACAAAAATATGTTCATACACTTCAGTACTCACAGTCAGACCTACTCCTAGAACTATGAGGCTCCGCGTGAGGCTCCGCTCACGCGGAGCCTCATAGTTCTAGGAGTAAGTCAGACCATGGAGCTATAAATGGTCAGACAGATCTGCAGATACTTGCCACGGATTACGAAGACAAAACAATATGTTCATGCACTCACAGTCACACAGATCTGCAGATACTTACCACGGATTACGAAGACAAAACAATCAAACTCCTACTTCCTTCTACATATGTACAAAGTGCAGTGAAGCATTGATTATGTCTTGAAAACAGCGTTGTTTTCGATGATGGCCACTCGTACTCGCTTTCGATGTTTCGCGCGGCCGCGGGAAATGTGTGTGAATAAAAGCAATAACAACGACTGTTTACAGTTTTTGTATAATGCATACATATAACAGTCGTCATAAAAAAATGAGAACCGTAAAAATTAAAGGGCGCCCCCATTGATACATTTTCGCTTTATCTGATACACTATTTTGTGCTGGTATTCTCATTAAATATTTATTTCTTTAAATACTACACCGGTCCTAAGTCTACTTTTTATATCGAATACACATCGGTGAACTAACAACAGCACGTACGAGTTCTCTGATCTTTCTCATACATAAATTTACCCTTCAAAACAATGGAAGAGCCCGACCGTGATCCAAGCGTTCCATGACTCGACCAATCAAATACAACATCAACAAAGTTTTGACCAATCAGAACATCTGTTTAGACTTGGAAAGTTTTGCGCGCGAGTTGTCAAGCTTACGCACGCTATATGAAAACAGAACGCGTAATTTTTAAATCATTCTGTTGCCGTGAGCCTTCGATTCACAACGTAACGACAGTTTTCGTGTTTGATTCTTCCTTTGGGTTATTCTCAAACTCTACCTGACTCTTCAAAATGGTAAGATAATCTTACATCATAATTCAGATAATTATTCAATTATAGATATACCTAGATAGTAGATAGCATTTCTCAAACTCAAAAGGGTCAAATCGGTAACCTTTTGGCATTTTCTAAACAAACATGCTAGGACGGCCGAGGCTAGCCTACTTTTTAAACTAGGACCTAAACTAATGACTGTTTTATTTTGCCATGTTCAAAAAGTGTTGATCGTTGCATTATAAGTGACGAGTTGTGTTCCAGTTTAGTGTTAGGCCCTAGGTCCTCCACAGTGACTCACAAGTGGTCAGAAATTGCCTCAGATAGTCAGATCACATGACACTGACTCACTGACTGAGAAGCTGAGCCGGCTCAGCTCAGTCATGTCACTCAGCATGCTCAGTGTCATGTCTTTACTGTTCCCCCCCCCCAAGTGTGTTCTGACTTCTGGATCCGCCCTTGTTATTAACCATACTGTTTACTAACGAGTAGGGTAAGGTATACATCCATGACAGCATTGATAGGGCTTTAACTATCTGTGATGAGTTGACTAAGTTAGGCCTTGTCAGCTAGTGTTTTCAGGTGCTTCTGACCCAAACATGCCAAAGCAAAGTTCTTAACAACAGTTTTGTATCTTGTGCAGGCCTCGTCCAATTCTGTTTCATTTTCTTCACAAGACATTAAGTTGATATGTCCAGGCATAGGCCTAGCTAGTTTAAATCACTGACTATGGTATTTAACACTGGTCATCTTTAACAAAGTTTAAGCCTAGTACTAGTAGTGGTGTCTATAACAAAAAGTTTAAATGTAGGCCCCTATTTTGAATTTGACAGCGTGAATGCATCTCAATCCACGTTGGCCAAGCTGGAGTGCAGATTGGCAATGCCTGCTGGGAGCTGTACTGCCTGGAGCATGGCATCCAGCCTGATGGCCAGATGCCCAGTGACAAGACCATCGGAGGTGGTGATGACTCCTTCAACACCTTCTTCAGTGAGACTGGCGCTGGCAAACATGTGCCCAGAGCTGTCTTTGTTGACCTGGAACCAACTGTAGTCGGTGAGTCCAAATGATGAAAGTAAAAGTGGAATTTATCCTCATTTAGTCATTATTTTTATCTGACTTTTTTCTTCAAAAACCGATAGCCTATCATCTGGAAGGTTTTAATACCATTTTTCCTTATTCAATTTCAATTTCAAAACAAATTACAAGTTAAAAAAAAATGTAAATAATGTAAAGCGGGGGGGGGGGGGGGACTAATATGAGTAATAAAATATTTATTTCAGTGTCTAACTGAATCTGTTTTTGTACAGATGAGGTACGCACCGGCACCTACCGACAGTTGTTTCATCCTGAGCAACTTATCACAGGCAAGGAGGATGCTGCCAACAACTATGCCAGGGGTCACTACACCATCGGCAAAGAAATCGTCGACTTGGTGCTGGATAGGATCCGCAAATTGGTTAGTTCATGGCCTAATAGTCAGACAAGGTCAAAAGGTTCAATGAAACAGTGTAGAAAAAGTACCTGATAAAACAGTAAACTTGCTTTTGTTTGGCTTGCCATGTAATTCTCCCCAGCTATCAAATATCCCAACAATTGAAACAGTATACTCAATTGCAAACAAAATGCATGAAATGGCCTAGGTTTCAGCAATGTATACATGCTAGGTCATGTACCAAACTATCACATTGCAAGCCAAGTTGTATACTTGTTTGTATTGACACTTGTACTTGTTTTGTCCCCACTTGGGTAAACGTGGATCAGATTTACAAACAGACTGAAGATTGAAGCTGTGCCATGAAATGATCAATGCTTTTCAAACTATTGTCTGAATTTTAGAGGTTTTTTTTTTTAATAGGGACAAAATTTAAAATTAAAATGTTAACTTCCTTAATACAAAAATAGGAGAAAGGAAATGAATTTTCAAAGACTGTAACTTTTGCTTTCATTTTTGTCCCATGTGACAGGCTGATCAGTGCACCGGCTTGCAAGGTTTCCTCATCTTCCACAGTTTTGGTGGGGGCACTGGCTCTGGCTTTGCTTCTCTCCTGATGGAGCGATTGTCTGTTGATTACGGCAAGAAGTCCAAGCTGGAGTTTGCCATCTACCCAGCCCCACAGGTCTCCACTGCTGTCGTTGAGCCCTACAACTCCATCCTGACCACCCACACCACCCTGGAGCACTCTGACTGTGCCTTCATGGTGGACAATGAGGCTATCTATGACATCTGTCGTCGCAACCTCGACATCGAGCGCCCGACCTACACCAACCTCAACCGTCTGATCGGTCAGATTGTGTCCTCCATCACCGCGTCTCTGCGCTTTGACGGCGCCTTGAATGTGGATCTGACTGAGTTCCAGACCAACTTGGTCCCGTACCCAAGAATCCACTTCCCCTTGGTCACTTATGCACCTGTCATCTCTGCTGAGAAGGCCTACCACGAGCAGTTGAGTGTTGCTGAGATCACCAACGCCTGCTTCGAGCCGGCCAACCAGATGGTGAAGTGTGATCCCCGCCACGGCAAGTACATGGCCTGCTGCATGCTGTACCGTGGTGATGTTGTCCCTAAAGATGTGAATGCAGCCATTGCTACCATCAAGACCAAGCGCACCATCCAGTTCGTGGACTGGTGTCCAACTGGCTTCAAGGTGGGCATCAACTACCAGCCACCCACCGTCGTGCCTGGCGGGGATCTGGCCAAGGTGCAGCGTGCCGTCTGCATGCTGAGCAACACCACGGCCATCGCGGAGGCCTGGGCTCGTCTGGATCACAAGTTTGATCTGATGTACGCCAAGCGTGCCTTCGTCCACTGGTACGTGGGAGAGGGTATGGAGGAGGGTGAGTTCTCTGAGGCTCGTGAGGATCTGGCTGCCCTGGAGAAAGATTACGAGGAGGTCGGAGTCGACTCAGTCGAAGGGGAGGCTGAGGAGGAGGGTGAAGAATACTAAACTCAGGAAGATTCATTCACAATGGAAACAAGTTATAGATTTGACAATTAAATTTAAAAAAAACCTGTTAGCATCGCAATGAAATGAAGTTTTAGTTTGAAATCAAATCCAGTTTTAGCAAATGAAAGTTGACATTCAGTCAGTTCGTTGAGTTGACAAATAGGAAGCAGTTGAATTGTAAGTTATTTGAACCAAGCTGTTTAGGAAAAAAAGATTCATAGAAATTGTCTCTAAATGTGCTGAGTATGTTTGGCATTTCCCTATCTTGAAAGTTAGAAATAAAGTTTCAAGACAAGCCGGTTGAGAGCTTTCAAAATTTGTCTAATTTGAGATTTTTTTTAATGGTGCTTTTCTTTTGTGTAATACAATTTGGATCAATTATGCAACGTAAAAAAAATCATCAAAGTTTAAAGCTTTTCCGTAATCAATCATAACTGGACTTTTTGTGTGATCAAAGTCATTTTAATCACATTAAAAAAACTTTGCTAGTCAATGCTTACTTTTAGAAATCCTTCAAATTCAAAAGAAATGATTGTGATTTTGTTTTAAAAATCATAAATAATATTACCCTTCCTCAAAACGGATTCCCCCAGGAAAACAAACAAATATATTCTGCAGAGATTTTTTTTGGGGGGGGGGAGGTCTTCTTCCCTTGTTCCTTGCAGAGAGAACCCAATTCAAATAAGTGATGGTGTCTACATCATAAACGACCAAGAACAAAAACATTGGCGGTGCATATTTATAAAATATTTTGAAGCGCTTATAAAATTAATTAATGTGGCTTCTCTTTTCGACACTGTTAATGATCAATAGCGCCCTCATTTTTTACCTCGCTCGGCTCAGTTGATGTTAAATGGCGCCCTCGCTTGGCAAGAAATTTACAAATAAAAATGGCAGCTTCCATGAACTAACTTTTTACAAACGTGACGGACTTCGTCGTTGCGTTAGTAGTACCATACTTAGACCTACTACAAACTGGCTTTTTTTATTTATACAACTTATCACCTGATCGAGTTTCATTGTTTTGCCGATTTTATTGATATTTGATCAATAAAATGTCTAAGGATGCTGTTTATTCAACGTCGGAAGCTAAAATCTCTGAAGAAGCAGAAAGGTGAAATGTAAAACTTTTATTAAGATTAGCCTGCAACAATACTCTGATACTATAGGGCATATATTGAAGTCCTATTCCTAAAGCTAAACTGTGCCGGCTTGGGGGGGGGGACTAAATAACTTAATTAGGTTGCATGTTTAATCATTCTTTTTATCCCATTATTGTCCAGTTAGGTCTACCATTCTACATGAGTGTCAAAGGTGTTGCTTTAATAATTGTAAAAAAAAAAAAATTAAGTCAGTTGACCATTGTTGACTTAGGCCTAATTCTATTCTGTAACTATATGGCAGTGGATATTTTGCCGGACATGCCGGAGACGGCAAACCTTCAGTAAACGTTAGTTTGCCGGATATGCACTGAACATGCGCAGTTACTGGGCAATTCCACGGTAACGGAAGGACGTTTTCACTCATTAAACAAAATTTCAAATGTGTGTATCACAGACACTGTTCATAGTTACAGCAAACAAATGTCACAATTGTATTGCTATAATGCTACTTTCATTTTCCACACTTTTGGGGGGCATGAATGCCTCTCGTTTATGAATTATGAATATTAATGAGGTCGGTAACGGAAGGACGGTAAAACGGACAAGGGTTTTCCAACTTACTCGAGTTTTGCAAAAACTCTGTGAATTTTATGGGGCAATTATATTTTAAAGGTAGGAAATGGAATCCCTGAAGCTTTATCTATACTATACCGCCTTTCATTTGACTTTAAGTGTTTCGGTTATATAATTACAACGTTTCAAGCAGATTATAATTTGGTAACGGAAGGACGGTAACGGAAGGACAAAAGGTTTACTCAATTATAGCATAAACAAAATGTGAATTTACACTAATTATACAAGTGAAACAAATTGCTTAAATGTGTAACTGAATGTGAAATCAACAATATGCAGACCTGGCATAAATAATTATACCCAAGAAACTATTGAGATAAAGATAGAAGACTGCTAATTAATGATAACAAAAAAAACGAAAACAACCCAAAACACAAAATTCACGAACTCAGGACTACTACAGAAATAGACTTCAAACCCATCACCTCAATCCTTAAAAGTTTAAATACACAATATTTGAACTCTTGAGTATATTGGTTACATGTTCACCAACAACTTTTAATAATAATACCGGTAGGTTCAAAGGTTTACCTAAAGGGTGGGGGGGGGGGGCGACCAGCCTACATGTACATTTAAGGTCAAAACATCTACCGGTAGAACTGATGGCTTCAGTTAGGTGTTGCTTTTAATTGAACTCTAAAATCAATGTTTGAAATCAAATTACAATGATTTAGAGTAGTAACAATTAATTTATAAACATCCAAACTGAAGTTGTTAACTTGGGCATAATTTGTCAAATACTGCACCTCACATGTCTTACACATGTAAAGTGAATGAAAGTGCCCCAAAGTACCGGTACTTTCTGCCATCTCATTTTTGACTTAATTTGCTTCTGGAATGGCTTCACAGAATTCGTATCTTTCTCTATTGTCCATGAATGCTGATGGCAGCAACTTTATGATTTGATTTTCTGCAACAACTCCATACATGTACAAGTACTGGTACATCGGCATATATGTACATGTACATTGTACATGTTGTACATGCCTGTGCCTTCAAATTGTAATAAACACCTTGCCCTGCTTATACCGCTTTTGTGAAGGTGGGTCACATGAATGTCCTGTCAATGCTCATTATACATGCATGTATTTGTAGTGATTTTTATTTTTCAAACATGAGCGCAAATGTCGTAACATTTGATAAAAATACGATTTGTCCTTCCGTTACCGTCCTTCCGTTACCAATTTGGTAACGGAAGGACGGATTTAATTAGTTGTAATTAAAAACGAAGTACAGCAGTGTCAGTTATAATGTCATATTGAAGGCCTACCTAAACTTGCTTTGCACAATAACTTTCAATGCATTCATACTGCAAGTTTTAAAAATAAATTAAAAATATGTATTTTTTCGGTAACGGAAGGACATTTTCGAAGGCTGAAATATTAGAAGTCACTGAAGCGAAACAAATTACGCAAAATGTTAAAAACAAGTTTTAGTCGGTTTTTCAAGACCAATACTTCCTCATGACAGAAACTGATGGCATTAGTACATATTTTTGTGTGTCTTTTGGTAGAATACTTTCATATCACTATTCATCACATTTTTAGGATTAAAACAGGATTATTACATAATCCTAGTTTTTGGTACCGAAATGTATAAAAAATTTAATTCTGACTTCAAATCTTGAAAATATAGACTTTTAGCTTTCATTTGATGCCAAATTTGTTTAAGTCACATGTATTTGAATTTTTTGGTGTCATGTCCACTTTGGTGTGGAATTGCCCTACTGTTTTTTTGTACTTAAACATTTTCCGGTGACAAATTTTAGTCTGGCTCCATGCCAATATTATCGTTGTATTTTTGTATTAACAAGATGGGAATCAGACCATTTTATAATTTCGGACTTTATTTCCCTTTAAAAAAAATCCTCCAGAGCCACAAATCTGAAAAAGAAAAAGTAATACTCTGCAATAAAATGTTTGAGACATATTAAAATAATAAAAGAAGAATATTCTTATTTATTTGGGGATGGAAAAAAAAAACCTTAAAATTGTGGCGGGGGTCAGGATTCGAACTCGGGACATCCCACTCATTAGAGATATTGCTTAACCATTGCACCAACTGTGCTACACAACTTTGGAGGGAATTTAATACATGTTATAATTCAGCCCTATCTTAAAGAGTACAGCGCCCTCTGTTGATATGGATTGCCGCCGGCAAACCTTTAGTAAACGTTAGTTTGCCGGCGTTACCTCCGGCAAAATATACACTACCTAAATATATTAATTTTTTTTCCCGCCGTGGCTATAGTAGGAGGACACAATTTGCGCATCACTTCCAGCTAGCGCAGCGAAAACATTCCGAGGTGGGCACTATCGCCATGCAAAGTATACATCCAAGCATTTGTTTTCACTTCGCAGTGACCATAGGGCATGCAAAGTTACGTCTGCCTATTGTTATGGCAGCCACAACGCATTGTCACGGCATTGTCTGGTTCCCTGACCTGATAATACTCACCATTAGGATCCTTGGCTCTTAAAACCAGACTATCAACCGTATGGTCATGATGGTTCTCTGACTTTATTTTCCCTTTTAAAAAAATACTCCGAAGCCACGGATTACGAAGATAATACTTCAATAAAAAATATGATTTGATTACAAACAAAAGTAAGTGAAACTAGGCCTATAGCCTATACGTGTATACTAGGCCAAGTAAAAAAAAAAAACAGGTAATCGTCCCGGTTTTTCAAAAGAAGAGGATGAGGACCTTTTTATTATAATTTTTTTTGTCCAAGATGGCCACCAAGTATTTAAATTCAAAATGGCCGCCAAGTTCGGTTCAAAATGACTGCCAGCTTTTAATATAAAGTAGAGTCAAAATATTCGTGTTAAACATGTCCTGTGTGTTTTATCAAAGCGAAATACAAGAAAATTTAACTTTTTGAGGTTAGAAAAAAAAGAATTAAAAAATGTAAAAAAAAAAAGATGCGGGCGGGGATTATCAACTGGTTTTTATTTTTACTTGGCCTTATTAAAAGAAAGTGGGGGGAAAAGTTCACTCTGCTGTTTGGAATGCCAGTTATAGATGTGAATTTGGTGTTTTTGCAATGCAGTAATGAAAGCAGTTGAAAATCATGTTACGGCTACTATAACGATGGCCACTATTTGTTTTCTTTTTGCTACAATCTGTTCAAAGTAACAAATGTTACATTCAGAATTGGTTTTCTCATAATATTTGACCACAAACTATAATAGCCTAAGTTTAGGCCTACATTGTACAACTGTCAGTTTTTCAGTGGGGTTTTGTGACAATATAATTGTAAATTTTCTGATTTTTGTCATGAATTGTCGAACCTCTACAGAGCCATGTTGGAGGAGCGAGTTCAGAGGCGACTAGTATTTGAGAAGAAGGCCCATGAGATTGTGGAGACACTTCTTGACAATCCAATCACAGATGAGTTTCTCTTGGATTGCGTAAGTATTCAAATCAAACTCTCTTTAACCCTAACCACCCTCAATCCTTCAAAATCGTCCGTGCCAAAGTGGACGAATTTGGAGGATTGAGGTTACATGGCAAAAGTGTGTTGCTGATTTCGTAGGATGCACTTTGTCAAGGTCTTGGACTAGACCTTGTGTTGTTTTTGCTCAGCCACGTATAGTTATAGGCTCGGATTATGCTTGAAATCCTCCGTACTGCTACAGGATGTCACTAGCCAAGCCTCAACATAATGTGATGCGATCAAGCTAAATGAGTCGTTTGTCGGGAAATTTTATGCGGAGATACAGGCCAAAATAGGGCCGCTTCATCACATCACTTCATCACATCTCTTGGTGTTCCGACTTCCATAATTTTTGAACTAAAGATGGTATCAGCATGCGGTTTTCATAGCAGTTAATGCTGAGATTGTGCTCTTTTGAAATCTGTAATAAAAAAAAAATTGACTAGGGTCGACAAACGACTCATGTAGCTTGATCACATCACATATTGGCATTCACTGCCGCAGGATTTGCAGGATTCAGGCAGCGGTGACCTCTCCATGGACCATATTCAAAGAAATAATGGAGGAATTTGCAGGAATATACAAATCGAATTTTGTCGATTTGTATATCTCCGGCCAATCCAGTTAGTAGGCAGTTTGAAGTGGTTTAATTCATTTTCATGCAAATATTGTGAAATATAATGAGTCTGCACTGATAAGTAACATTGTGTTGCATCAGATATATTGTTTTTATTTGATAATTTCACACGTTTCTCCAGGCTTTTGCTATCTGCCCTCAACATTACCAGGATGTCGTCATTGAGAGATCCATCATCAAGCAGTGCGGCTACCCTCTGTGCCAAACGTCACTGCAGAATGTCCCTCAACAGAAGTATCATATCAGTCGCAAGACCAATAAAGTCTACGACATCACGGACAGAAAGGTAAACAGAAAATCCGAATTCCATCATTTACCCTTCCCATGCAAACATACACTGTATGCAAAGTTGTCCTTTCTGTCAAAATTAGTCAAGTGAAGTTTTTTACTGTTAAGAGCTCCCAGCCTACATAAAGCAGGATTGACTGGCTGTGACTGTTTATGTACCTTGATACAGCTGTGCTCTGGCTGTAGGTGATTGATAAGCCAGCTGTGCCTACCACTTGTCTTCTTTGTCTGTTGACTGAATTTGACTAGTCACAGTCCTTGCTTGAAATATGATCTGACTGTTGGTGACTAGCCCGTGTAAAAGGCATGGCAGGGGAAGAGGATTGATTTTTTTTGACTGTCTGTGACTGATCAAACAGCAGGAGGGATAATCATTTGAAATTCAGCTTGTTGGTTTTGTATGAAACGTTTACAAAGAGAGCACGCCGTAACAATTTGTGCTTGTTTTCATTTCTTGAACAGTGTTTCTGCAGTCAGTTTTGCTACAAGGCCTCCAAGTTCTTTGAAGCTCAACTGTCTGATTCGCCTCTATGGACGAGAGATATGGAGGAGTATGTTTTTCCAAAGACGACAATTTTTAATAAATGTAGATGTTTCTAACAATTGTTGACGATGCACTCCATGTGTTTTTTAGTATAAATGCAGGGATGGTTGTTTTAATTAACCCCTCTCAATAGAGCGTGCAGGTTGTTCTAACAAACCTGCGAAATTGTTTAAAGCTTCATTCATTTTTCTCCCTCGATCGAATCTCAGACCCTTAGACATCAAGCTTCTGACTCAAGACATGGAGGCAGATGCTACTGCAGCCTCCCTGATAGCCAAGGATAACGTAGTCTTCACGGAGCGAGTCGAGTCTCAAGATGTCGACGAAGTGGGCGGCGGGGAGAAAGACACGCCCCTAAAGGAGGAGGCTGTGGGCCTACTAGAAGACGACCTGTCTAGCTTGACCTTTGCCGACACTCGGAAGAGAGAGAGGTTACAGGAACTAGCTGAAGTCAGCCGACTCCCGACAACATCTCATGCAGAACAGAAACGACCTTTGACACGCAAGGATTCTAGCGAGAGCTCTCAGCAAACAGTTTTGAACGAAACCCGAGAAGTCAGTCTTCCAACTGTGCTACCGTCTCGAGACGATTCAAAAGATAATCATGCCGGGGAAGAAATCGAGACCAGGCAACTCAGAGATTTGAGAAGTGAAGAGAACTTGCGACAGGGATGCAGAGACAACCGTGGCGAACCTAAATCTGAGGATACGCTTAGTAATGTAACTGCCGACATTGACAGATCATCACCTGGTATGGATCTAGGGATTGCTTCAGGAGACCTTCAAGGTGTGAAAAAGAAGAAGTCAAAGAAGAAAGCCAAGAAATCCAGTGCACAAGTCGCGAAAGAAGCATCCTTGCTCCAGTCTGTCAGTAGAACATTTGTGGAATGGATTACGAATGAAACGCACAGATTTCTAACGGAGGGTGCTTCAAGTAAAGTGTCGGATGACGCAGGTAGTGTCAACCTGGAGGAACCAAACTTGACCTGTGACCCCCTTGCAATGACCTCTGACCCTTCAGTGTCCACTGCGGAGCCTTCATTGCCTGCAGCCAAGCCATTACCGTGTATGGACAAGTTAAAAGAAGAAACCGAGCAGTTTTCACTCAAAGTACAGGAGTTTTATTATGGAAGGCATTTGGAGGTCAAGAAGAAGGAAAAGAAAACGAAAAGCGGAGACGAAAAACAGGTAAACAAAAATTAACCCCAACCTCCTAGGCATTTTTGCTAGGATGCAACCTCAATCCTGCAAAATCCTGCGAATGCCTCCATGTAAAAGCTACATACAGCCTCAGTCCTGCAAAATCCTCCTTTATTTGTTGAATGTGGTCCTTGGAGGGGTGATAATCTAAGGGGTGATAAGTATAATGTAGGCCTCAATTTATGCATGGCTGAGCATAAGTTCCGGCCCAAGACCTTGACACAGTGCATCCTCCAAAATCAGCCACACCTTTTTGCCATATAGCCTCAATCCTGCAAAATCCTCCATTTTGCAAAGATGATTTTGGAGGATTTGGGAAGGTTAGGGTTAATTAAAGATTTTTGTTGAAAAAGTTTATCTACCCATGTCTGTGTGCAGTGCTGTCCCCCAGAAAAGAAAATTCGCAAAAGTCTGTTGTCTTTTTCTTGATGATACGTGTATCATCTTTGATTTAGCAGCTGCAAAATCTTTTGACACCATGCCAACTTCCAATAAGAAATTTGTCCTCTCCATCTTTAACCCTAACTATCCCCAACCCTTCAAAATCTAACTGCATGTTTTGTTGGAATCTGTTGGAGTGAGTACTGCACTAGTAAACTGATTATGCTTTACATGGGGTCAGGCATATCACCATAATCAGAGTCCAACAGTTTGGGTGTTGAGTTTACCATATGGTGTTGGATTTTGCAAGAGTGAGGAAGGTTCCTAGTAAATCTTTCAAGGGGTTAGATTTTATAAAACTAATTTATACAATTAATTAATCCGCTCAGCACAATGCCATATTCCAAAGTTTTGCTGATAATAAGCTCCTTTGTATATGTCTTTATCTCGATCGTCTTCAGGAGGAGGATATTGACAGAACCATACGACTTCCTCTTGTCGATTCCAAATCTCAGATGGCAATAAGAAGGAAGATTCTAAGTGATCGTCTCAACAGAGCGTAAGAAGGATTCCTTCTTTTTAAAAAACAATTTAATTACTCAGGTCTTTGACACAAGCATTCACATAAGTTATAACACAAGGATTTTTTCAGTGTTTAAAGGTAGAGTAGATCATTTGCAGCTAAAAACTGACCAAATTATTGTTAAAAAGTATACTTGGTTTAAAGATAGTAGTGGCACTAAACTCCCTGTGAAATTATTCCTTCTGGCATGCTGTCAGTTTGAAGAAAACAGTAAAAGAAGGTCATTTCCAAAGATGAGTCAGGTGACACATTTTTGGAAATTTCCATTAGTAGTTGGTTTGTAATTGGGCAAATCCATGAATGTGTGCTTGCAACATGCTAGCGCGGTTGCTTTTATTAGTTGGTTCAGTGTGTGACATCACGTAGCTGCAATCGGCCGATTGAAAACGAATTTCGAATGCTGCTTTTGGGTGTAATTCAAAATATGATTTGTCAACTTCTGAAGTGAAATCGAGATACTTGAATATTGTCTTCTAGGAATAAACAGCATTTACAGAGCTAAATCTTCATCAAGTTAGTTGTCAAGGCTCGTCTTTAGATTTTGAGCACTTTTGTTGCTTCAAACGAAACAAATGACAAATGATCTAACTCTACCTTTAAACTGCTGATGTATGTGAGAAAATTCTTAACCGTATACTTCAATGTATTCAGTATTTTTTGTAAATATTGACAAAACGTTACATTGATTAAAATCTATTTTCAGGTATTCTGAAATCCTTACACCTTTGAGGCTGTCCATGCGTGACATGTCTACTGATCTGCAGTCGTTGATTCGCACCTTCAACCTGAGCAGTACTAACATCACATTCAAACCTGCTGGCTGGACTATGCTGAGTCTATTGCTTCTACAAATGTGAGTACAAAAAAATATTTTTTGTTTTTCCTTTTTTAGATTTTCATTTAAAGATAATATACAACATTTGCGTTTGCTGTAATTTTCAGAAATAGATGGATTTGGGGTTATCATTTTAAAGCAAATATTGTTACACTGGCCTGTTTAAAGTTTTGTGTTCATAGACGCTGGAAAAACTAAGAAAAAAATGCTGTTCTTGTAGTCGCGTTCCCCAACCCTACTTCAGACAAAACGGAGCAATTTACAGACGTCGGGGAATTGTCAGGTCAGGGAATCAGACCTGCTGGCTTGAGCCTGTTCATGGATGTGTAACTGATTGCAATTATGGGCTAACTAAGTTTGGTTAATTGAGGGCGGTATTTGAAAAAGTAAGTTTTGTTGAAAATTGATACAAGAATTCCACTTTTCTTGAAAATGACAGCACACCAGGTGCCATGATTTCACAGGATGCTTGAGACTATTATTCACTAACAATCAAGTAAGGTATCTGTATTTCGTAATAATATGGTAGTTTTGTTTTTTGATGTTTGCAAATGTTGTATATTATCTTTAAGTTTTCAAAATTCACAACGGTGAAAAGGGTTTACGTGTATGCAAAATAATTCTTGTAAATATGTTTGCAAGGGACAACTTTTGTAGAAGAATAAGCACAATTCCATTCTAAGCCCTACTTGTAGAGTTTAGACTTTAAAATCCTTTTGTTCTTTGTGATGAAAACAAGTTTGGAAACAGTAATCATTTTCATCAAAAATAGAAACAAATTCTGTTGCTTTGGGACCAAAAACAACCCTGTTATGTGAGTTTACAAAATGGCATACTGAGATTGCAAACAAATTTGTTATCTGTCCGTTTACTCTCAATTTCACAACCTTTTTACCTTTTTTATAAAAAGCTTTCCTGCTGTAATCAGATGAGTTGTCAATTTAAAAAACAATCCCATAAATGCACAGTTGTGGAAGGATTAGACACACAGTGCACTTATTTGATTTGAATCTTAATGTCAGCGGCCGTTTCGAGGGATTTAAACGTCACGTTATAACTCCAGACTCGATGTCTGATGCAAAGTCCTTGCACCGACAACAACGTTCCATCAGATTTGCATATTTTGCGGCGCGGCAGATTTTAAAAGAGAAACGTTGGCGATCCGTGCTCTTCAAACTAATCAGATGAAACATCTGAGCGGAGGAGATTGACGTAGTTACATGTCTTGATAGAGTCAGGAAACTCGACAACAAATGTCAGATTTTGTCTCACTCAAAAAGCTTTTTAGGTTGAAGGATTTTTGTTGTTTGTGCCAGGATGTTTTGACGTGCTATTAATTTCTTCAACTTATCTGTACACTTGAGTTTATTTTGGCCACGCGGAAGTAACGTTTCCTCAGACAGAGAGGGTCTTTTCGAGGTTATTTTGTAAATTTGTTGGAAAAGGGAAAAGTAAGTAAATAAGTAAAGTCTGTCGTGAGCCAATGTGGCTCATCAGGCCGGCGTTTATCTCCAGTTTCAGTAGCATGAAACGACTGAGAATATTTCTATTCCCCCCGGATGGGATGCTAGTCCATCGCAGGTTACTCCCCAGTTAATCCCGGTACCCATTTATACTCCTGGGTGGAGATGGGCAAGTGGGGGTGAAGTGGCTTGCCCAAGGACACAATATATGACTAGCAGCTGGATTCGAACCCCGGACCCTCTGATCATGAGTCATGAACCTTACCCACTAGGCCACACACTCCCCAAAAGGGAAGACTTCTTTAAATTCATCATTTTGTTGCAATTGGTTTGGTTGTCATGGTGACGCAAAATTTAAATTTTCAGCGGAATGTCTGTTTGGTGGTTGAAAAGACTTTTTTTTCCAGTCCAGTGCCATTAAAATTCTCATTTAGTTTTTGCCGCTAACCTAATGCTGATGGAAATGTCCATCCGAAGATGATCACCCTTTAAAATAGTCCTGAAGCCCATCGCCATTTTGAAAAAAAACGGTGCCTACACTCCATTGCAAAATAGAGCACTTTTAGGGCCCGAATTTCATCCAACTGTCACTGAAATACAAGCTCACGGTCTTGTTCACGGCTTCCACCCATATTTTTTACAAACCCTCAAGTTCATGGCCCACAATATGTTCAAATACTGAAGAGGGCATGCAAATCATGATTTGGCCGGCGTAGGCAATTTCGGACCGATTTACTGGCCTTCAACCATAGTAGGGCTGAACAAAAGTTCAAAGTTCAGAGTTCAAAGTGTAAAGGTCAGGTAAATCTGTACCGCTTCTTCTTAAGAAGTGAAGAAGAAGTTTTTTTCTCTTGACTTCGAATTAATAATCGGAGCATAACGGATACACCAACTTCAGGGAATGAAACACCATCCCAGAGCGATCTCGAGAAACTTAAAAATGGGGTCGACCATGTAGATTGAGAGATTGATTATCATTCTACCATGAATAATCCTCCAAATCACATTACAGGACTTTAGATTGACTGACCCAGCCGAGATCAAACTAGGGGTAAATCCACCTGTCTGGCTTAACCTGACCACCTGCTAATATTGGTCCCCACTTTAGGCCTTGCACTGTGGGCCAAGTGAGCAGGTTCATCCCTCTGGAGACTTGTCTCTGGATAAGACTACTCACTCACTTTGTCCTCTTGGTTAATTTATCTGAGCATCAAAGCGGAAAATATCCTACAGATTGGCCGAGTATCACAGACAGGAGGTGGGAACCAACACTTTTAGTTTTTGTCCTAGAAAGTGACTGCATTTCCTGTCGTTGGGGGGCTGGAAATTACACCTTAATAAAATTTTGAGTTGGCTCACAAATTTGGAATGAAGAGAATAGACCTTGTTCGTGAGGAGGACATTTGCGATCGTGTTCCCTGAATCTATTTTATAGATCGTAAACTGTTGAATGGGATGGGGCCAGACTATTTTATGATTGGAGTGCGGTCCAAGCCTCACTTTCCGTTTTTATTTTAATTGTGGCTTAAATTTTTAAACTAAATTTTTAAAACATTGTTTGTTTAATCACAAATTTTAAATTATTCATCAGACCAGACTGGTGTTATTTTGTAATGAACTTTTTTTCATTGCTTTCAATTCTGCTCGCAAGTTCCCAAAATGGAGAGTTTACCTCGCTTTCAAGTTAATATGGCTGACTGTGAATAAAGTCTATGGGCTCGGTGTTCAAACAGAGAGGGCGCTTTTGTACCCCTTTCAAGAGCCATGTGGACAGGAAACACCGCGTGCGCTTTTGCGCGCGCATAGCGGGAAGTACGCATGGCTTATTTTATTCTGAATGCGCACGAAGCCATAGCGTCTTTGCGTTAGCGTTGGCCCTCGTCAGCAATGCGTTCGAATGTCTCTCCCAGTGGTCTCCCCAAACTCTCCCTTTCTTACCGTTGAGGGGGTAATTGTGCACGGAGCCCATTTAACAGTTCCTGCCATTTTGTAGCATTGGTAGAACAAAGATTCTGATTGTGGCGTGAAAATGCATGTACCGTAGTGTGAAGAAAAAAACATTGAAGCAAATGATGTCAGCCCTGATAAATGTATTTTTGCAATTTCTAGTTTAAAAAAAATAGTGAATTTATTTGGTTTAGGCCACAAAAAAAAATAAGTCGGTCTCTGGTCAGCGCGCGCGTCAATTTTAATCATGGGCGTCGATCTTTTTTTTTCTCCAAAATGTTCCGCGGTAGCTCCAACAGCGCCCTCTATTTCCGCACCTCCTCAATTTTTTTTACCATAGAGCACCAAGGAATGGGAAATTGCACCGAGGCAAATGATCGAAAGCAACAAGGCAAATTATGGAGGACACCAATGTACATGAGGACACCAAAAAAGCAAAATAGTACCCCACCTTGTCTGTACGGTACAATCCAAGCTTGTAAAAAAAAAAAAAAAGCAAAAAAAAAAAAAAAGCCGCGTGGCCGCGTCAATTCCGGAACTTTGGTCTGACCAGAGACCGAATATTTTTTTTTTTGGGCCTTATATTAGTTTTTTGTTTTCAAATAAAGACTAATTTCTCTGGCTATAGGCAGGAAACATTTTTTACCCTTTCCAGTCTTTCTATATCTGGGACAACATATTGCCTGTCGGTCTGACAAAATGTAAGATAAGGATAAACCGTCTCCCTCGCGGCTTATAACTCAGCAGCGCTCCTCTCAAGGCGTGTCTTCCATTACTGCATCTTAAGACAAGAATCAGATGAGATAAGACCAGTCTCTCCGCCTCTATCCCTACACTTCCCTGCTCTTTCCAATGATTTTGTTTGTCGCGGTTAATGGCAGGGCTTGGAATCCTCGGAGACTTGGATCCTTATCGCTGGATTTACTCACAATCAAGCTCCATTAACGCAAGCCTGCCCTTTTTTTTTCCAGAGCCTCAAAAAGGTTTTCTCTTACGATTTTTGAAGTACATGTAGAAAGAGGGAAAGATTTTTAACCAAATCTTGAGAAACTGTGCAGACAGCAATATGTTTAAGGAATTGACGATGGACGAACCTTTTTGTTTTTATTTGTAAAATTTGACGCAGCAATAAATTCTGTTGCGAGGAAGTTACTCAAAATTCTGCGATCAGTGTTGGGAAATGAATGAGCTACCCAATCCTGTCTCCTAATTTTGAATGTCGCCCTCTCTTGGTCATAAATGAACCAAATTGTGGTTGCTGAAGAATGCAAATGCTCAGTGGGTTGATTCTATAGACCTTTACCACTGTACACTCACAGAACCCCCTTCAATGGTGAAAGCATTGTGCTAGCTATTGTTCAGATTATCTGTCATGGGACAGTTGCTTTGTACAATAGCATACTACAATACTTTCGCCATGGGGGGGGGGGTGTGCTCTGTGCATGCTCAGTGAAAGCTTGCTTGGGTGGGCGAGTTGGTCTACATCCAACATAATAAATGTTGTATACCGCCCTCTACATTTCAGCCATCTCCATCACCACAATTTCAGCTTGTACTTGCATAGCGCGCTGCATTCAGCCAACTCTATTAAATTAACCCTCCTATGCAAATATGCATTCTGTGCCAAGTAGTCCTTTCAGTCAAAATCAATCCAGTGACTGTTTTGAACAGTTAATAATTCCCAGCCTACATAAAGCAGGATTGACTGGCTGTGACTGTTTATGTAACTTGATAAAGCTTTGCTTTGACTGTAGGTGATTGATAAGCCAGCTGTGCCCACACCTTGCCTGCTTTGTCTGTTCATGGGGGGTCTACCCGATGTTCCCCAATACTGATGTTCCCCACTACCGATTTTCTTCGAAATCCTTAGGATTAGGGTTAGTGTTAGGATTAGGGTTAGGGTTAGGGTTAGGGTAATAGGGTAGGGATTTCGGGGAACATCGGTATTGGGGAACACAGGTATGCACCCGTTCATGGTCCGTTGACAGAGTTTGAATAGTCACAGTGCTTGCTTGACATACATGTATGATCTGACTGCTGCCGACTAGCCTGTGTTAAAAGTATAGCAGGGACATTGAATGGAAATGTTGACTGTCTATGACTGTTTTAATAGAAGGAGGGTAAGACCAACATTAAACAGCATACATACATCTAACAAAATTTTGTTATTAGCACTGCGTTAATATTTTTGCAGTCATTTTTTCCAGTTTTCTTCAGCTTTAAACATTATGCATAAATACCTAAGACAGTTTACCCATTCCTATTAGTCCAGAGCCTGTCACGTGGTCACAGTCTTAAATCAAATTCAAATCAAATAAAATTCAAGTTTATTATCCATAATAAAAAGTATAGAAATTCAGCTTCCTCTGGCATTTCTGAACAATGACATTACATGAAACCGCAATAAAACCAATATACACAGATCACCGTCTTGTCACACTGTCCAAACGATCAACCCACATAACCCCCATACTCAAGTCTCTTCACTGGCTCCCCGTCACCGATCCCATTACATTCAAAGTTCTCCTCCATGTATTCCATTCACTACAAGGCACTTCACCCGGTTACAATGACTTCATTACTTTGTTCCATCCAGCCAGAAATCTTCGTTCACGAGAACTACACCAATTGACTGTACCTCGTACCAATCACTCGTGGGGTCAACGGTCTTTCGCTCATGCCGCCCCGGAACTTTGCAACAATCTCCCTCTTGAACTACGCCAAATGAAATCCCAATCTGCTTTCAAATCTAACCTCAAAACCCATCTGTTTCTACGTCGTTTTTGTAATGAATGTTTTCTTTGTATGTAAGCGTCATGAGCGTCATGCCTGGCAGATACCGGAGCTTTACCAAGTGTTCATTATTATTATTATCACTGAACTCACACAAAAATAAACGAATACAATACAGTAAAAATTGAGAGGATCGTGATACATCGCACAAACAATTCTTAAGTCAACATAGCACACAACAATAAAAAGCCAACCCCATACAAATGAAAAATTAAATCGAATTGACGGCTCTTTAGGCAGTAATATCAATAACTATCTATTCACAGACCTATTGAACAGGTGGATAGCGATTGGAACAAACGAATTCCTAGTGCGACAACGTGAGGTGGATACCTGATCTGTTGAATTTAAAAAAGGTCACTGAATGGATGTGAGGGGCTCTGCCTTATTTTGTGAACTTTCAACAAAACCCGCTGCTCATACAAAGAAGCAATTAACGGTAGGTTTGTGGCGATGATGCACTAGGCAATCTTCCTTGGTCTTTCCAACTTCTTGATGTTTTCTTTTGACAAGTTACCAAAATTACAAATGAAACAAAAGGTAAAAATACTCTGGATAAGGGACTTATAAAAAAGAATCAAAAACCTGTTGTCAACATGAAATTCCTTCAGTTTCCTCAAGAAAAATAATCTTTGATTTGCTTTACCTGCCACAGACTTGCAGTTGTCAGTCCATGTAAGTTTATTATCGATCACAGTCCCCAAGTACTGGTACTCATGAATATGGATGATCATGAATAACCAGTAGTTCATGGACAGCTGCCGACCGACGGAAATCAAAGACCATTTCCTTTGTTTCGTTAACATTGAAAACTAAATGATGATGAATAAACGGGTGATAAAGACATGGCTGGCTGGTCTTACACACTTTTCCAGTGTCACATGAAATTTGGACTCCTGTGAAATCCAGTGCCTTTTATTGTTTTATTGGTTGAACGTTTATAATCCTCATGTAGGCATGCGCAATACTACCAGTGAGTCATATTTCATAGTCCTAAATTCACAACGCACTCACCACAGCTGCAGCTGCGTGTATTGAGCAGTAACAAGGAGTTGTTTAGGTCTTACTCGCAAGCTGGACATTCCATTAGCTAGAGGGGTGTTTCGAAAAACAGAAAGTAAATTGTTGAACAAAATCGTTGGAAATGTATAATTTTTGACCTTTTTTGA
This sequence comes from Patiria pectinifera, assembly GCA_029964075.1. Lineage (NCBI taxonomy): Eukaryota > Metazoa > Echinodermata > Asteroidea > Valvatida > Asterinidae > Patiria > Patiria pectinifera. The sequence goes on from JASAOE010000381.1 coordinate 30,022, forward strand.
CTTTTGGACCAAAAAGTTTTGATTTTTTTTTACCGAAAAGGTGTTTATGTATGAGGGGAAAAAATGTGCTTGGTCGGTATTAAACACTATGTTTAAGACTGTTTGGAGTCTGGAATGCTGATAATTACCCTCGGCTTCACCTCGGGTAAGTATCAGCATTCCAGACTCCAACCAGTCTTAAACATAGTGTTTTGCCTCGGGTAATTATCAGCATTCCAGGCTCCAACCAGTCTTAAACATAGTTTAACACCTCCCAAGCACACATAGTCACTCTTGTATGGGCTCCGTGCACAAGTACCCCCTCAACAGTACGAAAGGGTAGAGTTGGGAGAGACCACAAGTAGAGACATTTGAACGCCCTAACGACGATGCCTGACGCTCACGCAAATACGCTATGGCTTTGTACATGAACATTCAGAAAAAAAATAAGTTGTGCCTACTTTGCGCCATGCGCGTGTGAAGCATTACGCACATGCGGTGCGTCCCCCAACTAGAGCTCTAAAAAGTGGTAAAAAAGCGCCCTCACGTGTTCGCGCATGGAGCCCATCCTTGAGGTCACAGACCAGTAAATTAACTGCCATAGACCCCAATGAAAAATGCCCCCACTTCAGAAATTCAGGGAAAATACTCACAACTCTCCAAGGTATTCGAGACACACATCAAAGTAAAGCTAATTTCATCATCTTTCATTTTCTTTTCAATTTTCGTGGGGTTAAGTGATGACTTTTAGGAGAAATTTCCATCCGAAGATGAACACCCCTTAAAATGGTCATGAAGCCCATTGCCATTTTGAAAAACGACGCCTACACTCCATTGCAAAATAGAGCGCTTTTAGGGCTCCAATTTCATCCAAATTGCACAGAAGAACAAGCTTACAGTCCTGTGCACGGCTTCCACCCATATTTTTTACAAACCCTCAAGTTCATGGCCCACAATATGCTCAAATAACGAAGAATTTGAGGGCATGCAAATCGTGATTTGGCCGGCGTAGGCAATTTTGGACCGATTTACTGGCCTGCAACCTTGAAAGCTTGTGAACCATGACCTTTTTGAATTTGATATTTTTCGTTTTGCTTTCAGAGATCCATTCCCCAGCAGGCTAATTCAGGTGCTTAAACCTTAAAAGCTTTGATGAATGTTTAATCACCCCCTGCTTGCTTTCATCATGCATGATGCAGGAGCGGGGATCGTTAGCTGGATTCCCTAAAAGCTGAGAGACGCATTAATTCTTTATACCATTACTTCATGCCTCTTTATTTTTCAAGAGTGCAGCCCTCTGCAAGTCCACTTTAAAAATCCTTAAAGATACAATCTCTTAAAGCTTATATCGTTATTTCAACTACCTTAATAAAGACTTGGAAACAAATTTGTGCCCAAATTTGCAGTAATTTGAAAAATGGCCAAATTGCTCATTTGTACAACTTCCATGCAGCAAGCTTAAAAGGAATATACAACATTTGCTTTTTTTTGCTGTAATTTTCAGAAATGGATGAATTTGGGAGTTAGTATTTTTTAGCAAATATTGTTACACTTACTTGTTTGAAGTTTGTGTTCGTAGATGCTGGAAAAACCAAGAAAAACAATCATGTTCCTGTAGTCTGATTCCCTGACCCCACTTAAGATGAAACAGAGCAATTTATAGACTTCAGGAAATAGGTGAGTAATCGATTGCAAACAAAATACGGACTAACTAAATGTTGTAAATTGCTGGCAGTATTTGAAAAAAGTCAGTTTTTCCAACGTTTGGTCGGCCGACAAGCGTTGGAAATTGATACGAAAAAAAACCACTTTTCTCAAAAATGACAGCACACAGGTGCCATGTTTTACAGGATGCTTTAGACTGTTATTCACTAACAGTCCAGTAAGGTATTTCATAACAATTGGGTCGTTTTGTTTTTTGATGTTTGCAAATGTTGTATATTCCCTTTGAAGGTAATACACAACATTTGCTTTGCTGTAATTTTCAAAAATGGATGGATTTGGGGGTTAGTGTAGTCATAAATGCTTGAAAAAAACAAGGGAAAAGAATTCTGTTTTTTGTAGTCTGGTTCCCTGACACTACTTAAAACGAAACGGAGCAATTCATAAACATCGGGGAATTGTTAGATCAGGGAACCAGACTAGCTGCAGCTTGCACACATTCACGGATGTGTAACCAACTGAAAACGAAATGTGGACTTACTAACTTTGGTAAACTGGGGGCAAAATTTGAAGAGAAAAAAAGAAACTTTTTTCCAACGATGGTCGGCCAACCATAGTTGGAAATTAATACAAAAATTCCACCTTTCTTGAAAATGACAGCACACCAGGTGCCATGATTTCACAGGATGCTTGAGACTATTATTCACTTACAGTCAAGTGAGGTATTTCATAATAATTTGGTAGTTTTGTTTTTATGTTTAATAGCAAATGTTGTTTATTACCTTTAAGGTCGGCAGCAACTCTTGCTTCAAATCTAAGAGAGAATCACTCTCAATAATTGGTAATCCCTATCGTCGTTATGGTCATTATTAATTGATTGTTATTGACTACGCACTGTTACAACGCCACAATCTAGCTAATGTGTGGATAGTACACCCCCACATCCCTCCCCCCTCCACTGCGCACTGACCATGCACGTCTCATCTTAATAATATATAAAAATGTCTTCAATTTTGTATATGGTGGTAATTCACTAATAGTGTTTTTAACAAAATTAAAGCGGTGAGCCGTGGCCGGTTCCCTCATAATAGAAGGACAGACTCTGCGGCTGGGTTATCAGACAAGCAACAGTTGTTTTTATTATCAAGAACCTAGCTTTTTGATATTTGCATGCATACGGCTGTCCTCGCCGTACACCATGGGTGGCTAAACTGATTGGCATGCAGAATGTTCCGAGTCTAGCTTTCTTTGACAAACATATTTGATGCGGGGATGGCAAGGGAACGGGAACGTTGCCATGGAAAATTGTCTAGTAGAATTTCTGAGGGATTATATATGTACCTGTGAATCTGGAAATAATCCAGCTACCATACTACACACATTTTATAGACGGAGGTTCTTCTAAGAAGGGACAAAACTGTCGGACTAGCTGCAAGGCCTGAAATACTGAGTGAGATGTCTACAACCATGTTTGTTTGTTGGGGTGTTGGTTTGTTTGTTTGTGTGGTGGTTTTTTTTGGGGGGGGCTGTTGACTGGTCTAGTTTGCAATTTGCAGTTTCAAACTGTCACAAAGGTTTCTTCATCTGTTGAGTTATCTTTGTTGGTGTTGATTTTGTTTTGGTCTGTTGTGAAAAAAAAACTGCTTCTTGACATTTTGCAGACTTGATGAAAAAGCCAGTAACATTTACACATATTTGGCTTTTACTGAAGGTGTGCAGAAAGCATTCATAATCAGCAGAAAACATCCAGTAAAAATCGTCGTCATCAAAACAAAAGATGTTATTATGTGTGGGTGGGATGTACTCTTAGCTCTAGACAGATTGCAAATGATTGCAGTCTGTGATGGGCCCGACAACGCGTGCCCGGCCCCCGTGATTACCTCCAACCTTCCACGGTTCGCTACACCGCTAAAGCCCGAGTTGGATTCTAATTTGTAAAGTATTGCTGTGTAATTTGTATTAATGGCCTTTTCTGCCTAACTCGCAAATTGAGATTGCTTTTCATGTGTATGTGAAATATTTAGTGGCTTTTTTGTGTGTGTGGAGCCAACAGGCCTTGGTTGGACGGTCGGTTGGTTGTCCATCGGTCCGGCAATGAAGTGAAACAAATGGGAGCCGTATTTGGATAGACATCATTTTACATGCGAGTGGTCGTAGTTTGTAGGACGTGGGAAAGAATACTCTATATATACCATTGATTTGTCTGGCTTTGCTAGTGACCTTCAGTCACGCCGATGTCATGACGGTTGGTACCCATCATGGTATTGGTAACCTGCTGCACGTGGCTATTGTTTTTCACGTCCGCTCTTTGGCATCAAACTTATCAGGTTTGCAAACTAAGGTATCGTTGGGAACGCTAGTCTTCAGGAGCCAACAATAGTGATGATGATGATGATGATGATGACGATGATGACAGAAGTACTTCCCAAGTCTAAACATTTTTTTTTTTCCCGAATTGCATCCCCCTCAGACTTGAATCATTAGTCATATGTGACATTTGGTATTTGAAGGCCAGTCAACTCATGTTCATTCTCCAGCTATATACAACTTCTCAGAACATTGTAAAGAGAGCCAATAATTGACATGGTGTACAAATAAATGTTGTCTGTGTGTATCTGAGAACTGTAAAGGGTGGGGGTCTTTCAGGCATTTTGTGAAAGTCTGCTTCCAAAATTCCCCTGCTTCGAATCAACGGAGTACCGAAGTGTGACGTCATTTAGAACCAGAAAGTGTAGTGCAAACTTTTGGAGTACGCGCGTGTTGAAAGTGTCTTTGAAAGTGTCTGACATCCCGAGAGAATCGCTTTCAAGCATTGAAAGATGGACAAGTACTTTTACAAGTGGTGGAGTTCAAGACCAACGTATTTGACATAAGTTTAGGGTCCAAAGTCTGACATTTTCCCTGTCCCCGATACCTCTCAATTTTTAATTTGCCATCCAAGTATCAGTAGGAATGACCTCAAACTATTATTTTATTTGTTGGGTAGGTAGTTTGCCCTCCATAATCACTCTTGTAGGACAACTGCATTAAGGAGTTTGCCAGAAATACAAAATCGGAGATGTCAGATGTAACAGGGACAGGAAAAAAAGCGGACCCCAAATGTATAGAATGATCATTTATACTCTTAAAGATCAACCCAGGAAGTTCCCTCACATACATGTAAATGTGTGCTGAATCTGTGAGAAGTGTTCTCCAGTCGATTAAAGTAGAAACCTGAACATCTTACAAAAATTCAAAAGCCTTTTTCCAGACAATCTCCTTGTTACCCCATCCTGTTTCAAAACCGCCGTGTTGTCGATAATTAAAGGATTTTTTCCCGCATTGTACGCAAACCAGGCATTATGACCGGATGTCCCTCCATAGTCTCAGATTGATCTGTTGAAGCATTCCCAAACATAAGTAATCCCCCCAAGTATCGATCATCCCTATCCCTGGATCCATTTTGCTCCTCCAACAGGTCCCCCCTGAAATCGCCCCTGTGATTGTTCCCGGGGCAAGATTAACCCCTCGGGCCAGGCTTTAAACCCACCCCTGTCCCCCTGTATTGACCCCTTGTGTGATTTAGCACTAATCCTACCCCTAACCCCAAACTCGGAGACAATATAATCCTCATGTGAGGGTCGTCATCAGCCCGGTCTGTTTTAGTGCTAAGCCCTTAAACCCCTAAACATGCCAGTAGCTTCTAACAGTGCAGGGTGAGCATCCATTCATGTTGGCTGCGATACTATCGATCGGGTGGGACATTGTGTCCGAGCTGGTAAAAGCAAGGACTCTTTGCAGTCGATAACAAAAGCCGACATGACTATATATTCTCTGGGGGAAGTTAACAAGCCCGACCATCTCTTTTCATCCAAAGACTTCTTTAAGACGTAGAGCTACAAATTGAAGTTTGCTTTCTTCTGATTGCCTCTTGATGATAAGACCCAAACCAATTTGACGGAGGGATGAATGCCCACAAGGCTCTGTCCGTCATGTAATCCTATGAAGTAGTTTGGTATCACTTGACTGTAGATATTGGGGGGGGGGAGGATTGTCATTATTTCTCATCATTCACCTTGTAATGTGTCTGTCAAAACCCCTTGAGTGATTTACTACAGGAAGATTCCTCACACTTGCAAATTCCATCACCATATGATAAACTCTACACCCAAACTGTTGGACTCTGATTATGGCGGTATGCCTGGCCCCAATCTGAAGCATGTTCAGTTTACTAGTGCAGTACTTACTCTAACAGATTCCAACAGATCCTGGTGTTGGAGTTTGACTGGATGGGGATTGTTAGGGTTAATCCCAAGTCTTTTCTTTAGGTTGCTCCTGTTTATTCCAACACAACCCATTGAATTGTAATAATCCAATATAATCTTATCTGCTAGATTACACGTTCACTGCTCGGAGAATAAAAATCTTCCCTCCCCCACCCTAAAAAAAAGCTACCCTGTTTAAAAAAAAAAATAGTTGAATAATTCAAAATTGAAGACTTTTTAGGGCGAAATATGATGCCTCATCTTCATAAACTTGACACAAATAATTGCAAGTTGGCCTACCAATTTAATTTGAACTTAAAAGGTTATACATGTATACAACATTTGCTTTGGCTATAATTATCAGAAATGGATGGATTTGGGGGTTGGTATTGTTACACTGACCTGTTTAACGTTTCGTGTTCATAAACGGTGGAAAAACCAAGAAAAACATTGCTGTTTTTGTAGTCTGGTTCCTTGACCCTACTTCAGACGAAACGGAGCAATTTATAGACGTTGGAGAACTTTCAGGTCAGGAAACCAGACTAGCTGGCTTACACCCTTTCATGGATGTGTAACCGATTGCAAACAAAATGTGGACTAACTAAATTTGGTAAATTGGGGGCAGTATTTGAAAAAAGGCAGTTTTTCCTATCGATGGAAATCGACAGAACAGTTCTACTTTTCTTGAAAATGACAGCACACCAGGTGCCATGATTTCACAGGATGCTTGAGACTATTATTCACGTACAATCCAGTAAGGTATTTCATCATAATTTGGTAGTTTTTGTTTATGTTTGCAAATGTTGTACATGTATATTACCGGTACCTTTAAGTTACATGATATAACTTATAAGGAAAAGAAAAAGAAATGTTCATAATTATTATTAACGCACTGAGTATACAGTGTTTAAACGTCGGTGAAGTGCAAAACCTAATTTGAAATGTTCATAAGTCACGCAACTATAAAAAAAACTATAACAGTTTTTGTTAAACTTAATCACATATCCCAGCTTCATTGCCTTCAATATATATATATTTTTAAATTTGATATAATGATAGGAATCAGAGAGTACGAGATTACAAAAAATCATTCCATTTCGCGATCAAGTACTTTAATCAACTTTTCGCGGGTATAATAAAAACAAACGTGATTGAACAGAGAACGAAACAAAGTGGTTCTGCACTACTCATTCTCCACTGTAATTATAAACCAAAAAATCAATCAACATCGTTTGCATTGTACTGGTAGGGAAAAGGATTTTCAACTGTGGTTTTTTTTGTTCACTCTCATTTTTTGTGTTTTACAATTATATATTTTTGTGATTAAATTCCATGAATAATGACACGGTTATTTGAGTTCGGTGAATGAGAACTCATTATGCTTTGATTATCTTTGGGTATTTGTGAGGGTAGAGACGAAAATCGCTTTTCGTGTCAATCGAATCCTTGACAAGGATTCTATGATTTGGAAACAAAGGCCAGGCGCACACAATCAGCAACTCTAGCTTGTCGAGAAAATGAACTGATGCCGAGGGATTCTGTTGGTGGCAAAATTGGCAAAGGCAGCGAAAACTCTGTCTGTGCTTGTTATATTATTATCATTATTAATGTATTTATTTGTAACCAAACATGAAAATGGTTGGATTAAAAACAAAGACACATCAAAATCTTACACAAATCGTAACATTAACCCTTAACCAAAAAAACCCACCAGATATTACATATATATATGTAATTCATATAATGTAATATCTGGTGGGTTATATATATATAATGTACCATGAACACACAAAAAAAGATAAAGAAATGTCATTTAAACACCCCCCCCCCCAAAAAAAAATATCCCAAACTACCTTCAATAACAGTAAAAAGGAAAAAAAAATCATTAAGATAAAAAGTGTGTGATAAAAAATTACTTCAAGTTATATAAACACCATGGGTAAGACTATAATTATGATTGATAGTTAGGATGATTGTCATTGCACATCTCCGAAGTTTACAAAAAAAATGTGTGATTAAAAATTACTGCAAGTTACGTGTATAAACACCAGGGGATAAAACTGTTCTTCATTCTATTTGTTTTGTACAAAGGAGGACATAAGGTGTTTGCATTTCTTAAGTTGTATGTCATGGTTGTAACGTTGGAGGTTACGGGTTCGAATCCCGCCCAAACCCATCTGCAAGCATGCATTGCTTATTCCCCATTAACCCTCCTATGCAAACATACATTCTGTGCAAAGTTTGTCCTTTCAGTCAAAATCAATCAAGTGCCTGTTGTCAACAGTTAAAAGCTCCCAGCCTACATAAAGCAGAATTGACTGGCTGTGACTATGTAACTTGATACAGCTATGCTTTGACTGTAGGTGATTGATAAGCCAGCTGTGCCTACCAATTCCCTGTTTTTGTCTGTTGACTGAATTTGACTAGCCACAGTGCTTGCCTGAAATATGATCTGACTGTTGGTGATTAGCCTATGATGTAAAAGGCATGGCAGGGGAAGAGGATTGATTTTTTTTACTGTCTGTGACTGTTCAGAAAGGAGGGCTAATGTAGTGCTAATTGTCCATAACATCTACACTTGATTCATTTTAACTTACATTTTTCGCTTTTTTTGGGGGGGGGAGGGGAGTGCCGAGAAAAATGTTGTATATTCCTGCTTGTTTTAAATGTGCTTTTCAGAGATTGTGGAAAATGGACCAAAAAATCAGATGCGGGACTGTAACGTATTTGACTTTGAATTTTTGGACCAATTCAGCCACAGAAATAAAGCGTTTTTGGCTATTGAGTGAAGGCGTTGGAAATTACAATTATCTGAGTTTTTTTTTTATTGAGCCAGACTTAATTTACTCATCCCAGTTGTGAGTTCCTAAGTGGATATCTCTGCCCTTGAAATCCTTTCATGTATTATTAACAGTCACACCCTATGGTTCTCTCATGCTCCTGCCTCTCTGGTTGCCACGGTGGTATTTCCTTCATCTCCTCTTCCCCCCCCCCCCCACCACCCCCCCCCCCCCAATCTCACAGCCCTTCGTAAAAATACAGTCAGTCATTAAGCCAAATAGACAGCAACATAACTGGGTTGTCACTCTGAACGTTTGTGCACCAATCAAATGGAATGAAAAACAAGTTGGTTGTAGATTTGTAGAGTTAAATTGTAATGCCTATAATTTCAAATCAGCAGTTTCACCTTGTGTTCTGTACATGATGGGGGAAGATATTTGACCCTGTTCATCCAGGTTTTTAAGGACCCATGTAATGAATATTTTTCATTGCAGTCCTTGTAAATGCACCTTTGTGTCCCATTTAACCTTATTTGCAAGTTTAATTTTGCCTTTTGTAAGGGCATTTTAGTGCCGTTTTGTTCCTTATGCTAATACCAATTTGCATATTCATGAGCAAAAGCGTGAGGTCATTTCAGGCAGAAACCTCAATGTCACAGCTATTTCAGCACAAAAATTTGCCAGAATCTGGGTTAGGTTGCTGTCGTAAATTTCTTTTCTTTGGTGAATTGTTGTTGTTTCAGTACATGACAGTTAGGCCAATGAGCAGAGTTTTCTCACAAAATGTTTTCAATGAGCACATTGTGGGTTCACAATTTGAACAGAAGACCACTCAACTGAACAGTGTCTTACTGAAATGACATCACAGCAACAGCGCCCTCATTTGTTCCAAAAAAGCATGGACAATTTGTAAATGTTTGAAGAGGTGCGCTTTTCAATAAGATTATCAAAAAGGGATGTCCATTGGTTTTCATATATTTAAGAGGAGTAATTGCAACAGCCTTCAGACCTTTTCACACTAAAGCCTCTCAACCCGGGGTTTAACCATGGGCGAACCCAGTGCCGCCCCCGGGATGAGTTTATGATTTTTCAACTCCGCGTTCAACCCCGCATCGTTTCAAATTTGTTTCGAGCTAACCAAGG